>CAHIKZ030000613.1:2342500-2472500 GCA_903632075.3 Acanthosepion pharaonis | reverse complement strand
AAAATATGACTCTCCACAGCATCCTTTTTCTTTCTAATATCTGTATATTTTAAGGACAAATACTGATATTATTTTTTATACGACATGAAATGAGACAAAATTATTTTACTGTGAAAATTTATTCATATAAAAAAGAGAAATTAAGCTTAAATTAAAAAATATATATATATTTGTCAAACTTTTATAAATTTGTAACTGCTGTGAGAAAAGAAATAAATAGATTAAAGCCAAAATGATTTGATATTGGATAATTGAATTTGCATATTTTGGTGCAGCATTGAGTCAACTGTGACATTTATTTTCATTGCTAAGAACAGATTCGCAAATTGTTATTGGTTAAGACGAATTGTTCTTGCAATCGTTAAGAGGATTCGATGAAGCTGTATAATTGTTCATAAATTAATTGTTTTGCAATATTAAGATAATTCGAATAGCCTGTTTTGGCACATTGAGCTTCAGACATTTATTTTATTTCTGTGAAGCTGTATAATCTTCTTGCAATCGAACAGGATTCTGTGTATGAAGCTGTATAATTGTTCTGCAATCGTTAAGAGAATTCGAACAGCTACGTGGATAAGGCTGTATAATTGTTATTGCAATTGTTAAGAGAATTCGAGTATCTATGAGTATAAAGCTGTATAATTGTTCTTGCAATCGTTAAGAGGATTCGAATAGCTCTGTGTATGAAGCTGTATAATTGTTCTTGCAATCGTTAAGAGGATTCAATAGCTCTGTGTATGAAGCTTGGCAATCGTATAATTGTTCTTGCAATCGTTAAGAGGATTCGAATAGCTCTGTGTATGAAGCTGTATAATTGTTCTTGCAATCGTTAAGAGGATTCAAATAGCTCTGTGTATGAAGCTGTATAATTGTTCTTGCAATCGTTAAGAGGATTCGAATAGCTCTGTGTATGAAGCTGTATAATTGTTCTTGCAATCGTTAAGAGGATTCGAATAGCTCTGTGTATGAAGCTGTATAATTGTTCTTGCAATCGTTAAGAGGATTCAAATAGCTCTGTGTATGAAGCTGTATAATTGTTCTTGCAATCGTTAAGAAGATTCTGAATAGCTCTGTGTATGAAGCAACTTGCAATCGTTAAGAGGATTCGAATAGCTCTGTGTGAAGCTGTATAATTGTTCTTGGTTCGTTAAGAGGATTCGAATAGCTCTGTGTATGAAGCTGTATAATTGTTCTTGCAATCGTTAAGAGGATTCAAATAGCTCTGTGTATGAAGTTGTATAATTGTTCTTGCAATCGTTAAGAGGATTCGAATAGCTCTGTGTATGAAGCTGTATAATTGTTCTTGCAATCGTTAAGAGGATTCGAATAGCTCTGTGTATGAAGCTGTATAATTGTTCTTGCAATCGTTAAGAGGATCCGCTCTGTGTGAAGCTGTATAATTGTTCTTGCAATCGTTAAGAGGATTCAAATAGCTCTGTGTATGAAGCTGTATAATTGTTCTGCAATCGTTAAGAGGATTCGAATAGCTCTGTGTATGAAGCTGTATAATTGTTCTTGCAATCGTTAAGAGGATTCGAATAGCTCTGTGAAGAAAGCTGTATAATTGTTCTTGCAATCGTTAAGAGGATTCAAATAGCTCTGTGAATGAAGCAGTATAATTGTTCTTGCAATCGTTAAGAGGATTCGAATAGCTCTGTGTATGAAGCTGTATAATTGTTCTTGCAATCGTTAAGAGGATTCAAATAGCTCTGTGTAGAAAGCTGTATAATTGTTCTTGCAATCGTTAAGAGGATCTGAATAGCTCTGTGTATGAAGCTGTATAATTGTTCTTGCAATCGTTAAGAGGATTCAAATAGCTCTGTAAGAAGCTGTATAATTGTTCTTCGTTAGCAATCGTTAAAGAGGATTCGAATAGCTCTGTGTATGAAGCTGTATAATTGTTCTTGCAATCGTTAAGAGGATTCAAATAGCTCTGTTCTTGCAATCGTTAAGAGGATTCGAATAGCTCTGTGTATGAAGCTGTATAATTGTTCTTGCAATCGTTAAGAGGATTCGAATAGCTCTGTGTATGAAGTTGCATAATTGTTCTTGCAATCGTTAAGAGGATTCGAATAGCTCTGTATGAAGCTGTATAATTGTTCTTGCAATCGTTAAGAGGATTCGAATAGCCTGTGTATGAAGCTGTATAATTGTTCTTGCAATCGTTAAGAGGATTCGAATAGCTCTGTGATGAAGCTGTTCTTGCAATCGTTAAGAGGATTCGAATAGCTCTGTGTATGAAGCTGTATAATTGTTCTTGCAATTTAAGAGGATTCGAATAGCTCTGTGTATGAAGCTGTATAATTGTTCTGCAATCGTTAAGAGGATTCGAATAGCTGTGTATGAAGCTGTATAATTGTTCTTGCAATCGTTAAGAGGATTCGAATAGCTCATGAAGCTGTATAATTGTTCTGCAATCGTTAAGAGGATTCGAATAGCTCTGTGTATGAAGCTGTATAATTGTTCTTGCAATCGTTAAGAGGATTCGAATAGCTCTGTGTATGAAGCTGTGTTCTTGCAATCGTTAAGAGGATTCGAATAGCTCTGTGTATGAAGCTGTATAATTGTTCTTGCAATCGTTAAGAGGATTCGAATAGCTCTGTGTATGAAGCTGTATAATTGTTCTTGCAATCGTTAAGAGGATTCAAATAGCTCTGTGTATGAAGCAGTATAATTGTTCTGAATCGTTAAGAGGATTCGAATAGCTCTGTGTATGAAACTGTGCATAATTGTTCTTGCAATCGTTAAGAGGATCTGAATAGCTCTGTGTATGAAGCTGTATAATTGTTCTTGCAATCGTTAAGAGGATTCAAATAGCTCTGTGTATGAAGCTGTATAATTGTTCTTGCAATCGTTAAGAGGATCTGAATAGTTCTGTGTATGAAGCTGTATAATTGTTCTTGCAATCGTTAAGAGGATTCGAATAGCTCTGTGTATGAAGCTGTATAATTGTTCTTGCAATCGTTAAGAGGATTCGAATAGCCTGTGTATGAAGCTGTATAATTGTTCTTGCAATCGTTAAGAGGATTCGAATAGCTCTGTGTATGAAGCTGTATAATTGTTCTTGCAATCGTTAAGAGGATTCAAATAGCTCTGTGTATGAAGCTGTATAATTGTTCTTGCAATCGTTAAGAGGATTCGAATAGCTATGAAGCTGTATAATTGTTCTGCAATCGTTAAGAGGAAATAGCTGTATGAAGCTGTGTTCTTGCAATCGTTAAGAGGATCTCGAATAGCTCTGTGTATGAAGCTGTATAATTGTTCTTGCAATAAGAGGATTCAAATAGCCTGTGCAAATCTCAAATCGTGTTAAGAGGATGAATCTGTATGAATTGTTCTTGCAATCGTTAAGAGGATTCGAATAGCTCTGTGTATGAAGTTGTATAATTGTTCTTGCAATCGTTAAGAGGATTCGAATAGCTCTGTGTATGAAGCTGTATAATTGTTCTTGCAATCGTTAAGAGGATTCAAATAGCTCTGTGTATGAAGCTGCATAATTGTTCTTGCAATCGTATTCAAATAGCTCTGTGATGAAATCAGTATAATTGTTCTTGCAATCGTTAATTCGAATAGGATGAAATTGTTGCATAATAGCTCTGTGTATGAAGCTTGCATAATTGTTCTTGCAATCGTTAAGAGGATTCGAAATAGCTCTGTGAAGAAAGCTGTATAATTGTTCTTGCAATCGTTAAGAGGATTCGAATAGCTCTGTGTATGAAGCTGTATAATTGTTCTTGCAATCGTTAAGAGGATTCGAATAGCTCTGTGTATGAAGCTGTATAATTGTTCTTGCAATCGTTAAGAGGATTCAAATAGCTCTGTGTATGAAGCTGTATAATTGTTCTTGCAATCGTTAAGAGGATTCGAATAGAATATTCAATTGTTCTGTGAAGAAATCAGTATAATTGTTCTTGCAATCGTTAAGAGGATTCGAATAGCTCTGTGTATGAAGCTGTATAATTGTTCTTGCAATCGTTAAGAGGATTCGAATAGCTCTGTGTATGAAATCTGTATAATTGTTCTTGCAATCGTTAAGAGGATTCAAATAGCTCTGTGTATGAAGCCGTATAATTGTTCTTGCAATCGTTAAGAGGATTCGAATAGCTCTGTGTATGAAGCTGTATAATTGTTCTTGCAATCGTTAAGAGGATTCGAATAGCTCTGTGTATGAAGCTGTATAATTGTTCTTGCAATCGTTAAGAGGATTCAAATAGCTCTGTGAATCAGCATAATTGTTCTTGCAATCGTTAAGAGGATTCAATAGCTCTGTGTATGAAGCTGTATAATTGTTCTTGCAATCGTTAAGAGGATTCGAATAGCTCTGTGTATGAAGCTGTATAATTGTTCTTGCAATCGTTAAGAGTTAAATAGCTCTGTGTATGAAGATAATTGTTCTTGAATCGTTAAGAGGATTCAAATAGCTCTGTGAAGAAATCAGTATAATTGTTCTTGCAATCGTTAAGAGGATCTGAATAGCTCTGTGTATGAAGCTGTATAATTGTTCTTGCAATCGTTAAGAGGATTCGAATAGCTCTGTGTATGAAGCTGTATAATTGTTCTTGCAATCGTTAAGAGGATTCGAATAGCTCTGTGTATGAAGCTGTATAATTGTTCTTGCAATCGTTAAGAGGATTCGAATAGCTCTGTGTATGAAGCTGTATAATTGTTCTGTGTTAAGGATTCAAATCAATAATTGTTCTTGCAATCGTTAAGAGGATCTGAATAGCTCTGTGTATGAAGCTGTATAATTGTTCTTGCAATCGTTAAGAGGATCTCGAAAGCTAGTTCTTGCAATCGTTAAGAGGGATTCGAATAGCTGTGTATGAATTGTTCTTGCAATCGTTAAGAGATTCAAATAGCTCTGTGAAGAAAGCTGTATAATTGTTCTTGCAATCGTTAAGAGGATTCGAATAGCTCTGTGTATGAAGCTATAAT
This sequence comes from Acanthosepion pharaonis, assembly GCA_903632075.3. Lineage (NCBI taxonomy): Eukaryota > Metazoa > Mollusca > Cephalopoda > Sepiida > Sepiidae > Acanthosepion > Acanthosepion pharaonis. Next base: position 2,467,565 of record CAHIKZ030000613.1, on the reverse strand, counting down.
TGTTCTTGCAATCGTTAAGAGGATTCGAATAGCTCTGTGTTAAGAAGCTGTATAATTGTTCTTGCAATCGTTAAGAGGATTCGAATAGCTCTGTGTATGAAGCTGTATAATTGTTCTTGCAATCGTTAAGAGGATTCGAATAGCTCTGTGTATGAAGCTGTATAATTGTTCTTGCAATCGTTAAGAGGATTCGAATAGCTCTGTGTGTATGAAGCTGTATAATTGTTCTTGCAATCAGTATAATTAATTTTGTTAAGAGGATTCGAATAGCTCTGTGTATGAAGCCGCATAATGTTCTTGCAATTTAAGAGGATTCAAATAGCTCTGTGTATGAAGCTGTATAATTGTTCTTGCAATCGTTAAGAGGATTGAATAGCTCTGTGTATGAAGCTGTATAATTGTTCTTGCAATCGTTAAGAGGATTCGAATAGCTCTGTGTATGAAGCTGTAAATTGTTCTGTATAATTGTTCTTATAATTGTTCAATCGTTAAGAGGATTCGAATAGCTCTGTGTATGAAGCTGTATAATTGTTCTCGTTAAGAGGATTCAAATCTCTGTTATGAAGCTGTATAATTGTTCTTGCAATCGTTAAGAGGATTCAAATAGCTCTGTGTATGAAGCTGTATAATTGTTCTTGCAATCGTTAAGAGGATTCGAATAGCTCTGTGTATGAAGCTGTATAATTGTTCTTGCAATCGTTAAGAGGATTGAATAGCTCTGTGTATGAAGCTGCATAATTGTTCTTGCAATCGTTAAGAGGATTCAAATAGCTCTGTGAAGAAATCAGTATAATTGTTCTTGCAATCGTTAAGAGGATTCGAATAGCTCTGTGTATGAAGCTGTATAATTGTTCTTGCAATCGTTAAGAGGATTCGAATAGCTCTGTGTATGAAGCTGTATAATTGTTCTTGCAATCGTTAAGAGGATTCGAATAGCTCTGTGTATGAAGCTGTATAATTGTTCTTGCAATCGTTAAGAGGATTCAAATAGCTCTGTGAAAATCAGTATAATTGTTCTTGCAATCGTTAAGAGGATTCAAATAGCTCTGTGTATGAAGCTGTATAATTGTTCTTGCAATCGTTAAGAGGATTCGAATAGCTCTGTGTATGAAGCTGTATAATTGTTCTTGCAATCGTTAAGAGGATTCGAATAGTATAATTGTTCTTGCAATCGTTAAGAGGATTCAAATAGAAAGCTGTATAATTGTTCTTGCAATCGTTAAGAGGATTCGAATAGCTCTGTGTATGAAGCTGTATAATTGTTCTTGCAATCGAATAGCTCTGTGTATGAAGGATAATTGTTCTGCAATCGTTAAGAGGATTCTGTGTATGAAGCTGTATAATTGTTCTTGCAATCGTTAAGAGGATTCAAATAGCTCTGTGTAAGAAGCTGTATAATTGTTCTTGCAATCGTTAAGAGGATTCGAATAAGCTCTGTGTTAAGAGGAAAATAGCTGTATAAATTGTTCTTGCAATCGTTAAGAGGATTCAATAGCTCTGTGTATGAAGCTGTATAATTGTTCTTGCAATCGTTAAGAGGATTCGAATAGCTCTGTGTATGAAGCTGTATAATTGTTCTTGCAATCGTTAAGAGGATTCGAATAGCTCTGTGTATGAAGCTGTATAATTGTTCTTGCAATCGTTAAGAGGATTCGAATAGCTCAATCGTGTATGAAGTGTAAATTGTTCTTGCAATCGTTAAGAGGATTCGAATAGCTCTTCTTGCAATCGTTAAGAGGATTCAAATAGCTCTGTGATGAAGCTGTATAATTGTTCTTGCAATCGTTAAGAGGATTCGAATAGCTCTGTGTATGAAGCTGTGTTCTTGCAATCGTTAAGAGGATTCAAATAGCTCTGTGAAGAAATCAGTATAATTGTTCTTGCAATCGTTAAGAGGATTCGAATAGCTCTGTGTATGAAGCTGTATAATTGTTCTTGCAATCGTTAAGAGGATTCAAATAGCTCTGTGAATGAAGCTGTATAATTGTTCTTGCAATCGTTAAGAGGATTCAAATAAGCTCTGTTGTATGAAGCTGTATAATTGTTCTTGCAATCGTTAAGAGGATTCAAATAGCTCTGTGTATGAAATCAGTATAATTGTTCTTGCAATCGTTAAGAGGATTCGAATAGCTCTGTGTATGAAGCTGTTAATTGTTCTTGCAATCGTTAAGAGGATTCGAATAGCTCTGTGTATGAAGCTGCATAATTGTTCTTGCAATCGTTAAGAGGATTCAAATAGTTCTTGCAATCGTGAAGAAATCTGTGTATAATTGTTTCTTGCAATCGTTAAGCTCTGTGTAGAAGATAATTGTTCTTGCAATAGAGGATTCGAATAGCTCTGTGTATGAAGCTGTATAATTGTTCTTGCAATCGTTAAGAGGATTCAAATAGCTCTGTGTATGAAGCTGTAAATTGTTCTTGCAATCGTTAAGAGGATTCAAATAGCTCTGTGTATGAAATCTGTATAATTGTTCTTGCAATCGTTAAGAGGATTCGAATAGCTCTGTGTATGAAGCTGTATAATTGTTCTTGCAATCGTTAAGAGGATTCAAATAGCTCTGTGAAGAAATCAGTATAATTGTTCTTGCAATCGTTAAGAGGATTCGAATAGCTCTGTGTATGAAGCTGTATAATTGTTCTTGCAATCGTTAAGAGGATTCAAATAGCTCTGTGTATGAAGAAACTATAATTGTTCTTGCAATCGTTAAGAGGATTCGAATAGCTCTGTGTATGAAGCTGTATAATTGTTCTTGCAATCGTTAAGAGGATTCAAATAGCTTGAATCTGTGAAGAAATCAGTATAATTGTTCTTGCAATCGTTAAGAGGATTCAAATAGCTCTGTGTATGAAGCTGTATAATTGTTCTTGCAATCGTTAAGAGGATTCAAATAGCTCTGTGAATGAAATCTGTATAATTGTTCTTGCAATCGTTAAGAGGATTGAATAGCTCTGTGTATGAAGTTGTATAATTGTTCTTGCAATCGTTAAGAGGATTCGAATAGCTCTGTGTGAAGTGTTCTTGCAATCGTTAAGAGGATCTGTATGAAGCTGTATAATTGTTCTTGCAATCGTTAAGAGGATTCAAATAGCTCTGTGTAAAGCTAGCTTGTTCTGCAATCGTTAAGAGGATTCGAATAGCTCTGTGTAAAGCTGTATAATTGTTCTTGCAATCGTTAAGAGGATTCAAATAGCTCTGTGTAGCTGTATAATTGTTCTTGCAATCGTTAAGAGGATTAATAGCTCTGTGTATGAAGTTCTTGTTCTTGCAATCGTTAAGAGGATTCAAATAGCTCTGTGAAGAAATCAGTATAATTGTTCTTGCAATCGTTAAGAGGATTCGAATAGCTCTGTGTATGAAGCTGTATAATTGTTCTTGCAATCGTTAAGAGGATTCAAATAGCTCTGTGAATGAAGCAGTATAATTGTTCTTGCAATCGTTAAGAGGATTCAAATAGCTCTGTGTATGAAGCTGTATAATTGTTCTTGCAATCGTTAAGAGGATTCGAATAGCTCTGTGTATGAAGCTGTATAATTGTTCTTGCAATCGTTAAGAGGATTCGAATAGCTCTGTGTATGAAGCTGTATAATTGTTCTTGCAATCGTTAAGAGGATTCAAATAGCTCTGTGAAGAAATCAGTATAATTGTTCTTGCAATCGTTAAGAGGATTCGAATAGCTCTGTGTATGAAGCTGTATAATTGTTCTTGCAATCGTTAAGAGGATTCAAATAGCTCTGTGTATGAAGCTGTATAATTGTTCTTGCAATCGTTAAGAGGATTCGAATAGCTCTGTATGAAGCTGCATAATTGTTCTTGCAATCGTTAAGAGGATTCAAATAGCTCTGTGAAGAAATGTATAATTGTTCTTGCAATCGTTAAGAGGATTCAAATAGCTCTGTATGAAGCTGTATAATTGTTCTTGCAATCGTTAAGAGGATTCAAATAGCTTTGTGTAGAAAGCTGCATAATTGTTCTTGCAATCGTTAAGAGGATTCTGAATAGCTCTGTGTATGAAGCTGTATAATTGTTCTTGCAATCGTTAAGAGGATTCAAATAGTTAAAGAGTTCTTGAATCGTTAAGAGGATTCGAATAGCTCTGTGTATGAAGCTGTATAATTGTTCTTGCAATCGTTAAGAGGATTCGAATAGCTCTGTGTATGAAGCTGTATAATTGTTCTTGCAATCGTTAAGAGGATTCGAATAGCTCTGTGTATGAAGCTGTATAATTGTTCTTGCAATCGTTAAGAGGATTCAAATAGCTCTGTGAAGAAATCAGTATAATTGTTCTTGCAATCGTTAAGAGGATTCGAATAGCTCTGTGTATGAAGCTGTATAATTGTTCTTGCAATCGTTAAGAGGATTCGAATAGCTCTGTGTATGTATAATTGTTCTTGCAATCGTTAAGAGGATAATTGTTCTTATAATTGTTCTTGCAATCGTTAAGAGGATTCAAATAGCTCTGTGAAGAAATCAGTATAATTGTTCTTGCAATCGTTAAGAGGATTCAAATAGCTCTGTGTATGAAGCTGTATAATTGTTCTTGCAATCGTTAAGAGGATTCAAATAGCTCTGTGTATGAAGCAGTATAATTGTTCTTGCAATCGTTAAGAGGATTCAAATAGCTCTGTGTATGAAGCTGTATAATTGTTCTTGCAATCGTTAAGAGGATCTCAAATAGCTCTGTAAGGTATAATTGTTCTTGTTTAAGAGGATTTTAGCAATCGTTAAGAGGATTCGAATAGCTCTGAATAGCTCTGTGTATGAAGCTGTATAATTGTTCTTGCAATCGTTAATTGTTCTTGCAATCGTTAAGATTCGAATAGCTCTGTGTAAGCTGAAAGCTGTATAATTGTTCTTGCAATCGTTAAGAGGATTCGAATAGCTCTGTGTCTGCATAATTGTTCTTGCAATCGTTAAGAGGATTCGAATAGCTCTGTGTATGAAGCTGTATAATTGTTCTTGCAATCGTTAAGAGGATTCGAATAGCTCTGTGTATGAAGCTGTATAATTGTTCTTGCAATCGTTAAGAGGATTCAAATAGCTCTGTGTAAGAAATCAGTATAATTGTTCTTGCAATCGTTAAGAGGATTCGAATAGCTCTGTGTATGAAGTTGTATAATTGTTCTTGCAATCGTTAAGAGGATTCGAATAGCTCTGTGTATGAAGCTGTATAATTGTTCTTGCAATCGTTAAGAGGATTCAAATAGCTCTGTGAAGAAAGCTGTATAATTGTTCTGCAATCGTTAAGAGGATTCAAATAGCTCTGTGTTAAGAGGATTGAAATCAGTATAATTGTTCTTGCAATCGTTAAGAGGATTCGAATAGCTCTGTGTATGAAGCTGTATAATTGTTCTTGCAATCGTTAAGAGGATTGAATAGCTCTGTGAAGAAAGCTGTATAATTGTTCTTGCAATCGTTAAGAGGATTCGAATAGCTCTGTGTATGAAGCTGTATAATTGTTCTTGCAATCGTTAAGAGGATTCAAATAGCTCTGTGAAGAAGAAATCAGTATAATTGTTCTTGCAATCGTTAAGAGGATTGAATAGCTCTGTGTATGATAATTGTTCTTGCAATCGTTAAGAGATTCAAATAGCTCTGTGAAGAAATCAGTAATTGTTCTTGCAATCAATCGTTAAGAGGATTCGAATAGCTCTGTGTATGAAGCTGTATAATTGTTCTTGCAATCGTTAAGAGGATTCAAATAGCTCTGTGTATGAAATCTGTATAATTGTTCTGCAATCGTTAAGAGGATTCAAAATAGCTCTGTGTAAGAAATCTGCATAATTGTTCTTGCAATCGTTAAGAGGATTCGAATAGCTCTGTGTATGAAGCTGTATAATTGTTCTTGCAATCGTTAAGAGGATTCGAATAGCTCTGTGTGTGAATGAAATTGTTCTTGCATAATTGTTCTTGCAATCGTTAAGAGGATTCAAATAGCTCTGTGAAGAAATCAGTTATAATTGTTCTTGCAATGGTTAAGAGGATTCGAATAGCTCTGTGTATGAAGCTGTATAATTGTTCTTGCAATCGTTAAGAGGATAGCTCTGAATAGTTCTCGTTAAGAGGATGTATGAAAGCTGTATAATTGTTCTTGCAATCGTTAAGAGGATTCAAATAGCTCTGTGAAGAAATCAGTATAATTGTTCTTGCAATCGTTAAGAGGATTTCTGTGTATGAAGCTGTATAATTGTTCTTGCAATCGTTAAGAGGATTCGAATAGCTCTGTGTATGAAGCTGTATAATTGTTCTTGCAATCGTTAAGAGGATTCGAATAGCTCTGTGTATGAAGCTGTATAATTGTTCTTGCAATCGTTAAGAGGATTCAAATAGCTCTGTGAAGAAAATCAGTATAATTGTTCTTGCAATCGTTAAGAGGATTCGAATAGCTCTGTGTATGAAGCTGTATAATTGTTCTTGCAATCGTTAAGAGGATTCGAATAGCTCTGTGTATGAAGCTGTATAATTGTTCTTGCAATCGTTAAGAGGATTCAAATAGCTCTGTGAAGAAATCAATAATTGTTCTTGAATCGTTAAGAGGATTGAATAGCTCTGTGTATGAAGCTGTATAATTGTTCTTGCAATCGTTAAGAGATTCGAATAGCTCTGTGTATGAAGCTGTATAATTGTTCTTGCAATCGTTAAGAGGATTCAAATAGCCTGTGTATGAAAGCTGTATAATTGTTCTTGCAATCGTTAAGAGGATTCAACAGCTCTGTGTATGAAGCTGTATAATTGTTCTTGCAATCGTTAAGAGGATCTGAATAGCTCTGTGTATGAAGCTGTATAATTGTTCTTGCAATCGTTAAGAGGATTCGAATAGCTCTGTATGAAGTTGTATAATTGTTCTTGCAATCGTTAAGAGGATTCGAATAGCTCTGTGTATGAAGCTGTATAATTGTTCTGCAATCGTTAAGAGGATTCGAATAGCTCTGTGTGTATGAAGCTGTATAATTGTTCTGCAATCGTTAAGAGGATTCGAATAGTTCTGTGTATGAAGCTGTATAATTGTTCTTGCATAAGAGGATTCAAATAGCTCTGTGAAGAAATCAGTATAATTGTTCTTGCAATCGTTAAGAGGATTCGAATAGCTCTGTGTATGAAGCTGTATAATTGTTCTTGCAATCGTTAAGAGGATTCAAATAGCTCTGTGAAGAAATCAGTATAATTGTTCTTGCAATCGTTAAGAGGATTCGAATAGCTGTGTATGAAGCTGTATAATTGTTCTGCAATCGTTAAGAGGATTCAAAATAGCTCTGTGTATGAAGCTGTATAATTGTTCTTGCAATCGTTAAGAGGATTCGAATAGCTCTGTGTATGAAGCTGTATAATTGTTCTTGCAATCGTTAAGAGGATTCAAATAGCTCTGTGAAGAAATCAGCATAATTGTTCTTGCAATCGTTAAGAGGATTCGAATAGCTCTGTGTATGAAGCTGTATAATTGTTCTTGCAATCGTTAAGAGGATTCGAATAGCTCTGTAGCTCTTGTTCTTGTATGAAGCTGTATAATTGTTCTTGCAATCGTTAAGAGGATTCAAATAGCTCTGTGTATGAAGCTGTATAATTGTTCTTGCAATCGTTAAGAGGATTCAAATAGCTCTGTGATGAAGCAGTATAATTGTTCTTGCAATCGTTAAGAGGATTCAAATAGCTCTGTGTATGAAGCTGTATAATTGTTCTTGCAATCGTTAAGAGGATTCGAATAGCTCTGTGTATGAAGCTGTATAATTGTTCTTGCAATCGTTAAGAGGATTCAAATAGCTCTGTGAAGAAATCAATTGTTCTTGCAATCGTTAAGAGCTCTGATATGAAGCTGTATAATTGTTCTTGCAAGTATTCAAATAGCTCTGTGTATAATTGTTCTTGCAATCGTTAAGAGGATTCGAATAGCTCTGTGTATGAAGCTGTATAATTGTTCTTGCAATCGTTAAGAGGATTCAAATAGCTGTATAATCTTGTTGAGCATAATTGTTCTTGTCGTTAAGAGAAATAGCTCTGTGTATGAAGCTGCATAATTGTTCTTGCAATCGTTAAGAGGATTCAATAGCTCTGTGTATGAAGCTAATATAATTGTTCTTGCAATCGTTAAGAGGATCTGAATAGCTCTGTGTATGAAGCTGTATAATTGTTCTTGCAATCGTTAAGAGGATTCAAATAGTTAAGAGGATTCAAATAGCTCTGTGTATGAAGCTGTATAATTGTTCTTGCAATCGTTAAGAGGATTCAAATAGCTCTCGTGAAGAAATAGCTGTATGAAGCATAATTGTTCTGCAATCGTTAAGAGGATTCGAATAGCTCTGTGTATGAAGCTGCATAATTGTTCTTGCAATCGTTAAGAGGATTCAAATAGCTCTGTATGAAAATCAGTATAATTGTTCTTGCAATCGTTAAGAGGATTCGAATAGCTCTGTGTATGAAGCTGTATAATTGTTCTTGCAATCGTTAAGAGGATTCAAATAGTTCTGTGTATGTAGCTGTATAATTGTTCTTGCAATCGTTAAGAGGATTCAAATAGCTCTGTGAAGAAATCAGTATAATTGTTCTTGCAATCGTTAAGAGGATTCAGATAGCTCTGTGTATGAAGCTGTATAATTGTTCTTTTGCAATCGTTAAGAGGATTCAACAGCTCTGTATGAAATTGTTCTTGTCGTTGGATAAATTCTGTTTGTTCTTGCAATCGTTAAGAGGATTCGAATAGCTCTGTGTATGAAGCTGTATAATTGTTCTTGCAATCGTTAAGAGGATTCAAATAGCAATTCTTAGAGGATTCAAATAGCTCTGTGAAGAAATCAGTATAATTGTTCTTGCAATCGTTAAGAGGATTCGAATAGCTCTGTGTATGAAGCTGTATAATTGTTCTTGCAATCGTTAAGAGGATTCAAATAGCTCTGTGAAGAAATCAGTAATTGTTCTTGCAATCGTTAAGAGATTCGAATAGCTCTGTGTATGAAGCTGTATAATTGTTCTTGCAATCGTTAAGAGATCTAAATAGCTCTGTGTGTATGAAGCTGTATAATTGTTCTTGCAATCGTTAAGAGATTCAAATAGCTCTGTGTATGAAGCCAATTATAATTGTTCTTACAATCGTTAAGAGGATTCGAATAGCTCTGTGTATGAAGCTGTATAATTGTTCTTGCAATCGTTAAGAGGATTCGAATAGTGTGCCATTGTTCTTGCAATCGTTAAAGTTCGAATATCTCTGTGTGTATGTATAATTGTTCTTGCAATCGTTAAAAGGATTCAAATAGCTCTGTGAATGAAGTTGTATAATTGTTCTTTAAATCGTTAGGATTCGAATAGCTCTGTGTATGAAGCTGTATAATTGTTCTTGCAATCGTTAAGAGGATTCAAATAGCTCTGTGCTTGCAATCGTTAAGAGGATTCAAATAGCTCTGTGTATGAAGCTGTATAATTGTTCTTGCAATCGTTAAGAGGATTCGAATAGCTCTGTGTATGAAGCTGTATAATTGTTCTTGCAATCGTTAAGAGGATTCGAATAGCTCTGTGTATGAAGCTGTATAATTGTTCTTGCAATCGTTAAGAGGATCAAATAGCTCTGTGTATGAAGCTGTATAATTGTTCTTGCAATCGTTAAGAGGATTCGAATAGCTCTGTATGAAGCTGTATAATTGTTCTTGCAATCGTTAAGAGGATTCAAATAGCTCTGTGTATGAAGCTGTAGTTCTTGCAATCGTTAAGAGGATTCAAATAGCTCTGTGAAGAAATCAGTATTGTTCTTGCAATCGTTCTTTGAAAGCTCGTTAAGAGGGATTTCTTGAATCGTTAAGAGGATTCGAATAGCTCTGTGTATGAAGCTGTATAATTGTTCTTGCAATCGTTAAGAGGATTCAAATAGCTCTGTGTAAGAAATCAGTATAATTGTTCTTGCAATCGTTAAGAGGATTCGAATAGCTCTGTGTATGAAGCTGTATAATTGTTCTTGCAATCGTTAAGAGGATTCGAATAGCTCTGTGTATGAAGCTGTATAATTGTTCTTGCAATCGTTAAGAGGATTCAAATAGCTCTGTGTGTATGAAGCTGTATAATTGTTCTTGCAATCGTTAAGAGGATTCGAATAGCTCTGTATGAAGCTGTATAATTGTTCTTGGTAATCGTTAAGAGGATTCTGAATAGTTGTCTTGCAATCGTTAAATAGCTCTGTGTATGAAGCAGTATAATTGTTCTTGCAATCGTTAAGAGGATTCGAATAGCTCTGTGTATGAAGCTGTATAATTGTTCTTGCAATCGTTAAGAGGATTCAAATAGCTCTGTGAATGAAGCAGTATAATTGTTCTTGCAATCGTTAAGAGGATTCGAATAGCTCTGTGTATGAAGCTGTATAATTGTTCTTGCAATCGTTAAGAGGATTCAAATAGCTCTGTGTATGAAGCTGTATAATTGTTCTTGCAATCGTTAAGAGGATTCAAATAGCTCTGTGTATGAAGCTGTATAATTGTTCTTGCAATCGTTAAGAGGATTCAAATAGCTCGAATAGCTAATTGTGTATCGTTAAGAGGATTCTGAATAGCTCTGTATGAAGCTGTATAATTGTTCTTGCAATCGTTAAGAGGATTCAAATAGCTCTGTGAAGAAATCAGTATAATTGTTCTTGCAATCGTTAAGAGGATTCGAATAGCTCTGTGTGTGAAGCTGTATAATTGTTCTTGCAATCGTTAAGAGGATTCGAATAGCTCTGTGTATGAAGCTGTATAATTGTTCTTGCAATCGTTAAGAGGATTCAAATAGCTCTGTGTATGAAACTGTATAATTGTTCTTGCAATCGTTAAGAGGATTCAAATAGCTCTGTGTATGAAGCTGTATAATTGTTCTTGCAATCGTTAAGAGATCTGAATAGCTCTGTGTATGAAGCTGTATAATTGTTCTTGCAATCGTTAAGAGGATTCAAATAGCTCTGTGAAGAAAATCAGTATAATTGTTCTTGCAATCGTTAAAAGAGGAATCGTTAAGAGAATAGCTCTGTATGAGAAATGTATAATTGTTCTTGCAATCGTTAAGAGGATTCAAATAGCTCTGTGTATGAAGCTGTATAATTGTTCTTGCAATCGTTAAGAGGATTGAATAGCTCTGTGTGTATGAAATCAGTATAATTGTTCTTGCAATCGTTAAGAGGATTCGAATATTTCTGTGTATGAAGCTGTATAATTGTTCTTGCAATCGTTAAGAGGATTCGAATAGCTCTGTGTAAGCTGTATAATTGTTCTTGCAATCGTTAAGAGGATTCGAATAGCTCTGTGTATGAAGGTATAATTGTTCTTGCAATCGTTAAGAGGATCTGAATAGCTCTGTGTATGAAGCTGTATAATTGTTCTTGCAATCGTTAAGAGGATTCGAATAGCTCTGTGTATGAAGCTGTATAATTGTTCTTGCAATCGTTAAGAGGATTCAAATAGCTCTGTGTAAAAGCTGTATAATTGTTCTTGCAATCGTTAAGAGGATTCAAATAGCTCTTTGTAGAAAGCTGTATAATTGTTCTTGCAATCGTTAAGAGGATCTGAATAGCCTGTGTATGAAGCTGTATAATTGTTCTTGCAATCGTTAAGAGGATTCAAATAGCTCTGTGTAGAAAGCTGTATAATTGTTCTTGCAATCGTTAAGAGGATTCAAATAGCTCTGTGAATGAAGCTGTATAATTGTTCTTGCAATCGTTAAGAGGATTCGAATAGCTCTGTGTATGAAGCTGTATAATTGTTCTTGCAATCGTTAAGAGGATTCGAATAGCTCTGTATGAAGTTGTGATAATTGTTCTTGCAATCGTTAAATAGCTCAGAAGAAATCAGTATAATTGTTCTTGCAATCGTTAAGAGGATCGAATAGTCTGTATGAAGCTGTATAATTGTTCTTGCAATCGTTAAGAGGATTCAAATAGCTCTGTGAAGAAATCAGTATAATTGTTCTTGCAATCGTTAAGAGGATTCGAATAGCTCTGTGTATGAAGCTGTATAATTGTTCTTGCAATCGTTAAGAGGATTCAAATAGCTCTGTGTATGAAATCTGTATAATTGTTCTTGCAATCGTTAAGAGGATCGAATAGCTCTGTGTAAAGCTGTATAATTGTTCTTGCAATCGTTAAGAGGATTCGAATAGCTCTGTGAATGAATCAGCATAATTGTTCTTGCAATCGTTAAGAGGATTCGAATAGCTCTGTGTATGAAGCTGTATAATTGTTCTTGCAATCGTTAAGAGGATTCAAATAGCTCTGTGTATGAAGCTGTATAATTGTTCTTGCAATCGTTAAGAGGATTTAAATAGCTCTGTATGAAGCTGTATAATTGTTCTTGCAATCGTTAAGAGGATTCAAATAGCTCTGAAAGAAATCAGTATAATTGTTCTTGCAATCGTTAAGAGGATTCGAATAGCTCTGTGTATGAAGCTGTATAATTGTTCTTGCAATCGTTAAGAGGATTCGAATAGCTCTGTGAAGAAATCAATATAATTGTTCTTGCAATCGTTAAGAGGATTCAAATAGCTCTGTGTGTATGAAACTGTATAATTGTTCTTGCAATCGTTAAGAGGATTCGAATAGCTCTGTGTATGAAGCTGTAAATTGTTCTTGCAATCGTTAAGAGGATTCAATCTGTGTATGAAGCTGTATAATTGTTCTTGCAATCGTTAAGAGGATTCAAATAGCTCTGTGTATGAAGCAGTGTATAATTGTTCTTGCAATCGTTAAGAGGATTCAGAATAGCCTGTGTATGAAGCTGTATAATTGTTCTTGCAATCTGTGTATGAAGCCGTTGTTAATCGTTAGGATTCGAATAGCTCTGTATGAAGCTGTATAATTGTTCTTGCAATCGTTAAGAGGATTCAAATAGCTCTGTGAAGAAAGCAGTATAATTGTTCTTGCAATCGTTAAGAGGATCAGAATAGCTCTGTGTATGAAGCTGTATAATTGTTCTTGCAATCGTTAAGAGGATTCGAATAGCTCTGTGTATGAAGCTGTATAATTGTTCTTGCAATCGTTAAGAGGATTCGAATAGCTCTGTGTATGAAGCTGTATAATTGTTCTTGCAATCGTTAAGAGGATTCAATAGCTCTGTATGAAGCATAATTGTTCTAATCGTGAAGCTGTATAATTGTTCTTGCAATCGTTAAGAGGATTCGAATAGCTCTGTGTATGAAGCTGCATAATTGTTCTTGCAATCGTTAAGAGGATTCAAATAGCAGAAGCTGTATAATTGTTCTTGCAATCGTTAAGAGGATTCGAATAGCTCTGTGTATGAATAATTGTTCTGTCGTTAAGAGGATTCAATAGCTGTGTATGTTCGAATAGCTGTGTATAATTATTCTTGCAATCGTTAAGAGGATTCAAATAACTCTGTGTGAAGAAATATAATTGTTCTTGCAACGTTAAGAGGACAAATAGCTCTGTGTATGAAGCTGTATAATTGTTCTTGCAATCGTTAAGAGGATTCGAATAGCTCTGTGTATGAAGCTGTATAAATTGTTCTTGCAATCGTTAAGAGGATTCAAATAGCTCTGTGTGTGAAGCTGTATAATTGTTCTGCAATCGTTAAGAGGATCTGAATAGCTCTGTGTATGAAGCTGTATAATTGTTCTTGCAATCGTTAAGAGGATTCAAATGGCTCTGTGAAGAAATCAGTATAATTGTTCTTGCAATCGTTAAGAGGATCCAAATAGCTCTGTGTATGAAGCTGTGTAATTGTTCTTCCAGAAGAAATCAATCGTTAAGAGGATTCAAATAGCTCTGTGTATGAAGCTGTATAATTGTTCTTGCAATCGTTAAGAGATTCAAATAGCTCTGTGAAGAAATCAGTATAATTGTTCTTGCAAATCGTTAAGAGGATTCGAATAGCTCTGTGTATGAAGCTGTATAATTGTTCTTGCAATCGTTAAGAGGATTCAAATAGCTCTGTGTATGAAGCAGTATAATTGTTCTTGCAATCGTTAAGAGGATTCAAATAGCTCTGTGAAGAAATCAGTATAATTGTTCTTGCAATCGTTAAGAGGATTCGAATAGCTCTGTGTATGAAGCTGTATAATTGTTCTTGCAATCGTTAAGAGGATCTGGAATAGCTCTGTGAATGAAAAATCAAGTATAATTGTTCTTGCAATCGTTAAGAGGATCTCAAATAGCTCTGTGTGTAGAAACTGTATAATTGTTCTTGCAATCGTTAAGAGGATTCAAATAGCTCTGTGAAGAAATCAGCATAATTGTTCTTGCAATCGTTAAGAGGATTCAAATAGCTCTGTGTGAAATCAGTATAATTGTTCTTGCAATCGTTAAGAGGATTCAAATAGCTCTGTGAAGAAAGCTTGTTCTTGCAATCGTTAAGAGGATTCGAATAGCTCTGTGTATGAAGCTGTATAATTGTTCTTGCAATCGTTAAGAAGATTTCAAATAGCTCTGTGTATGAAGCTGTAATTGTTCTTGCAATCGTTAAGAGGATTCAAATAGCTCTGTGTATGAGTATAATTATTCTTGCAATCGTTAAGAAGGATTCGAATAGCTCTGTGTATGAAGCTGTATAATTGTTCTTGCAATCGTTAAGAGGATTCGAATAGCTCTGTGTATGAAGCTGTATAATTGTTCTTGCAATCGTTAAGAAGAATATCTCTGTGTATAATTGTTCTTGCAATCGTTAAAGTTCAATCTGTGAAGAAATCAGTATAATTGTTCTTGCAATCCGGATTCAAATAGCTCGTTAAGTGAAGAAGCTGTATAATTGTTCTGCAATCGTTAAAGAGGATTCGAACAGGCCTCTGTGTATGAAGCTGTAATTGTTCTTGCACCGTTAAGAGGATTCAAATAGCTCTTGGTGAATTCGAAATCAAAAAGAAGCTGCATAATTGTTCTTGCAATCGTTAAGAGGATTGAATAGCTCTGTGTATGAAGCAGTATATTGTTCTTGCAATCGTTAAGAGGATTCGAATAGGCCTTGCATGAAGCTGTATAATTGTTCCAACGTTGCAAATCGTTGAAGAAATCAGTATTTGTTCGAATAGCTGAATAGCTTGTGTATGAAGCTGTATAATTGTTCTTGCAATGTTAAGAGGATTCGAATAGCTCTGTGTATGGAAGCTGTATAACTGTTCTTGCAATCGTTAAGAGGATTCAAATAGCTCTGTGGAAGAAAATCAATTGTTCTTGCAATCGTTAAGAGGATCTGAATAGCTCTGTGTATGAAGCTGTATAAATTGTTCTTGCAATCGTTAAGAGATGAATTCAACAAGCTGGCACTGTGTGAAGAAATCGAATATTCATAATTGTTGTTCTGCAATCGTTAAGAGGATTCGAACAGGTCTGTGTATGAAGCTGTATAATTGTTCTTGCAATCGTTAAGAGGATTCGAATAGCTCTGTGTATGAAGTTCTGTTAAGAGGATTCAAATTGTTCTTGCAATCGTTAAGAGGATTCGAATAGCTCTGTGTATGAAGCTGTATAATTGTTCTTGCAATCGTTAAGAGGGATTCAAATAGCTCTGTGTATGAAGCTGTATAATTGTTCTTGCAATCGTTAAGAGGATTCAAATAGCTCTGTGAATGAAGCTGTATAATTGTTCTTGCAATCGTTAAGAGGATTCGAATAGCTCTGTGTATGAAGCTGTATAATTGTTCTTGCAATCGTTAAGAGGATTCAAATAGCTCTGTGAAGAAATCAGTATAATTGTTCTTGCAATCGTTAAGAGGATTCGAATAATCTGTGTATGAAGCAGTATAATTGTTCTTGCAATCGTTAAGAGGATTTAATAGCTCTATGGAAGAAATCAAGCATAATTGTTCTTGCAATCGTTAAGAGGATTCGAATAGCTCTGTATGAAGCTGTATAATTGTTCTTGCAATCGTTAAGAGGATTCGAATAGAATGAGCTGTATAATTGTTCTTGCAATCGTTAAGAGGATTCGAATAGCTCTGTGTATGAAGCTGTATAATTGTTCTTGCAATCGTTAAGAGGATTCAAATAGCTCTGTGAAGAAATGAAGCAGTATAATTGTTCTTGCAATCGTTAAGAGGATTCGAATAGCTCTGTATGAAGCTGTATAATTGTTCTTGCAATCGTTAAGAGGATTCGAATAGCTCTGTGTAGAAACTGTATAATTGTTCTTGCAATCGTTAAGAGGATTCGAATAGCTCTGTGTGTATGAAGCTGTATAATTGTTCTTGCAATCGTTAAGAGGATTCAAATAGCTCTGTGAAGAAATCTGTATAATTGTTCTTGCAATCGTTAAGAGGATTCGAATAGCTCTGTGTATGAAGCTGTATAATTGTTCTTGCAATCGTTAAGAGGATTCAAATAGCTCTGTTCTAACGTGAATCTCTGTGAAATCAATCGTATAATTGTTCCTTGCAATCGTTAAGAGGATTCGAATAGCTCTGTGTATGAAGCTGTATAATTGTTCTTACAATCGTTAAGAGGATTCGAATAGCTCTGTGTATGAAGCAGTATAATTGTTCTTGCAATCGTTAAGAGGATTCGAATAATCTGTGTAGAAAGCTCTTTAATGTATTCGAATAGCTCTGAATGAAGCTGTATAATTGTTCTTGCAATCGTTAAGAGGATTCGAAATAGCTCTGTGTATGAAGCTGTATAATTGTTCTTGCAATCGTTAAGAGGATTCAAATAGCTCTGTGTATGAAGCTGTAATAATCGTTAAGAGGATTCAATAGCTCTATGAAGCAAATCGTTCTTGCAATCGTTAAGAGGATTCAAATAGCTCTGTGTATGAAGCTGTATAATTGTTCTTAAATCGTTAAGAGGATTCGAATAGCTCTGTGTATGAAGCTGCATAATTGTTCTTGCAATCGTTAAGAGGATTCGAATATCTGTGTATGAAGCTGTATAATTATTCTTGCAATCGTTAAGAGGATTCAAATAGCTCTGTGAAGAAATCAGTATAATTGTTCTTGCAATCGTTAAGAGGATTCGAATAGCTCTGTGTATGAAGCTGTATAATTGTTCTTGCAATCGTTAAGATTCAAATAGCTCTGTGAAGAAATCAGTATAATTGTTCTTGAATCGTTAAGAGGTTCGGAATAGCTCTGTGTATGAAGCTGTATAATTGTTCTTGCAATCGTTAAGAGAAGATTCAAATAGCTCTGTGTATGAAGCTGTATAATTGTTCTTGCAATCGTTAAGAGGATTCAAATAGCTCTGTGTATGAAGCTGTATAATTGTTCTTGCAATCGTTAAGAGGATTCGAATAGCTCTGTGTATGAAGCTGTATAATTGTTCTTACAATCGTTAAGAGGATCGAATGAATTCTGTGTATGAAGCTGTATAATTGTTCTTGCAATCGTTAAGAGGATTGAATAGCTCTGTGTATGAAGCTGTATAATTGTTCTTACCAATCGTTAAGAGGATTCAAAATAGCTCTGAATGAAGCTGTATAATTGTTCTTGCAATCGTTAAGAGGATTCAAATAGCTCTGTGTATGAAATCTGTATAATTGTTCTTGCAATCGTTAAGAGGATTCAAATAGCTCTGTGAATGAAGCCATTATAATTGTTCTTGCAATCGTTAAGAGGATTCTCTGTGTCTGTTCTAATCGTGAAGAGGATTCGAATAATTGTTCTTGCAATCGTTAAGAGGATTCGAATAGCTCTGTGTATGAAGCTGTATAATTGTTCTTGCAATCGTTAAGAGGATTCAAATAGCTCTGTGAATAAACCAACATAATTGTTCTTGCAATCGTTAAGAGGATTCAAATAGCTCTGTGTATGAAGCTGTATAATTGTTCTTGCAATCGTTAAGAGGATTCGAATAGCTCTGTGAAGAAAGCAGTATAATTGTTCTTACAATCGTTAAAGAGGATTCGAATAGCTCTGTGTATGAAGCTGTATAATTGTTCTTGCAATCGTTAAGAGGATTCTGAATAGCTCTGTGTATGAAATCTGTATAATTGTTCTTGCAATCGTTAAGAGGATTCGAATAGCTCTGTGTATGAAGCTGTATAATTGTTCTTGCAATCGTTAAGATAGCTGATTCAAATAGCTCTGTGAAGAAGCTGTATAATTGTTCTTGCAATCGTTAAGAGGATTCGAATAGCTCTGTGTATGAAATTGTATAATTGTTCTTGCAATCGTTAAGAGATTCAAATAGCTCTGTGTATGGTCAGTATAATTGTTCTTGCAATCGTAAGAGGATCGTTAATGAGGATTCAAATAAGAGGATCTGTGTATGAAGCTGTATAATTGTTCTTGCAATCGTTAAGAGGATTCGAATAGCTCTGTGGAAGAAGCTGTATAATTGTTCTTGCAATCGTTAAGAGGATTCAAATAGCTCTGTGAAGAAATCATATAATTGTTCTTGCAATCGTTAAGAGGATTCGAATAGCTCTGTGTATGAAGCTGTATAATTGTTCTTGCAATCGTTAAGAGGATTCGAATAGCTCTGTGTATGAAGCTGTATAATTGTTCTTGCAATCGTTAAGAGGATTCAATAGCTGTAAGAAATCAGTATAATTGTTCTTGCAATCGTTAAGAGGATTCAAATAGCTCTGTGAAGAAATCATATAATTGTTCTTGCAATCGTTAAGAGGATTCAAATAGCTCTGTGTATGAAGAAATCAAGAGGATTCAAATAGTAGAAGAAATCAGTATAATTGTTCTTGCAATCGTTAAGAGGATTGAATAGCTCTGTGTATGAAGCTGTATAATTGTTCTTGCAATCGTTAAGAGGGATTCAAATAGCTCTGTGAAGAAAGCAGTATAATTGTTCTTGCAATCGTTAAGAGGATTCGAATAGCTCTGTGTATGAAGCTGTATAATTGTTCTTGCAATCGTTAAGAGGATTCAAATAGCTCTGTGAATGAATCTGTATAATTGTTCTTGCAATCGTTAAGAGGATTCGAATAGCTCTATGAAGAAATCAGTATAATTGTTCTTGCAATCGTTAAGAGGATTCTAGCTCTGTGTATGAAGCTGTATAATTGTTCTTGCAATCGTTAAGAGGATTCGAATAGCTCTGTGTATGAAGCTGTATAATTGTTCTTGCAATCGTTAAGAGGGATTCAAATAGCTCTGTGGATTCGAATAGCTCTGTATAATTGTTCTTGCAATCGTTAAGAGGATTCAATAGCTCTGTGTATGAAGCTAATTGTTCTTGCAATCATTAAGAGGATTCAAATAGCTCTGTGTATGAAGCTGTATAATTGTTCTTGCAATCGTTAAGAGGATTCAAATAGCTCTGTGTGAAGCTGTATAATTGTTCTTGCAATCGTTAAGAGGATTCGAATAGCTCTGTGTATGAAGCTGTATAATTGTTCTTGCAATCGTTAAGAGGATTCGAATAGCTCTGTATGAAGAAATCTGTATAATTGTTCTTGCAATCGTTAAGAGGATTCAAATAGCTCTGTGAATGAAATCTGTATAATTGTTCTTGCAATCGTTAAGAGGATTCGAATAGCTCTGTGTATGAAGCTGTATAATTGTTCTTGCAATCGTTAAGAGGATTCGAATAGCTCTGTGTATGAAGCTGTATAATTGTTCTTGCAATCGTTAAGAGGATTCAAATAGCTCTGTGTATGAAATCAGTATAATTGTTCTTGCAATCGTTAAGAGGATTCGAATAGCTCTGTGTATGAAGCTGTATAATTGTTCTTGCAATCGTTAAGAGGATTCGAATAGCTCTGTGTATGAAGCTGTATAATTGTTCTTGCAATCGTTAAGAGGATTCAAATAGCTCTGTGTATGAAATCAGTATAATTGTTCTTGCAATCGTTAAGAGGATTCAAATAGCTCTGTGATGAAAGCTGTATAATTGTTCTTGCAATCGTTAAGAGGATTCGAATAGCTCTGTGTATGAAGCTGTATAATTGTTCTTGCAATCGTTAGAGGATTCAAATAGCTCTGTGTGAAGCTGTATAATTGTTCTTGCAATCGTTAAGAGGATTCAAATAGCTCTGTGTATGAAGCTGTATAATTGTTCTTTTGCAATCGTTAAGAGGATTCGAATAGCTCTGTGTATGAAGCTGTATAATTGTTCTTGCAATCGTTAAGGATTCGAATTCTGTGTAAATAGTTCTTGCAATGAAGAGATCAGAATCAGTATAATTGTTCTTGCAATCGTTAAGAGGATTCGAATAGCTCTGTGTATGAAGCTGTATAATTGTTCTTGCAATCGTTAAGAGGATTCAAATAGCTCTGTGTATGAAGCTGTATAATTGCCTTGCAATCGTTAAGAGGATTCAAATATCTGTGTAGAAGCTGTATAATTGTTCTTGCAATCGTTAAAGAGATTCGAATAGCTCTGTGTATGAAGAGGTTCTTGCATTTCAGTTCTTGAAGCTGTAAATTGTTCTTGCAATTGTTAAGGATTCAAATAGCTCTGTGTATGAAGCTGTATAATTGTTCTTGCAATCGTTAAGAGGATTCAAATAGCTCTGTAAAGCTATGAAGTTCTTGTATAATTGTTCAAATGGCTGCATATCATTAAGGATTCGAATAGCTCTGTGTATGAAGCTGTATAATTGTTCTTGCAATCGTTAAGAGGATTCAATAAGCTCTGTGTATGAAGCTGTATAATTGTTCTTGCAATCGTTAAGAGGATTCGAATAGCTCTGTGTATGGATATATAATTGTTCTTGGCAATCGTTAAGAGGATTCGAATAGCTCTGTGTATGAAGCTGTATAATTGTTCTTGCAATCGTTAAGAGGATTCGAATAGCTCTGTGTGTGAAATCTGTATAATTGTTCTTGCAATCGTTAAGAGATTCGAATAGCTCTGTGTATGAAGCTGTATAATTGTTCTTGCAATCGTTAAGAGATTCAAATAGCTCTGTGTCCAGAAGAAATCAGTACAATTGTTCTTGCAATCGTTAAGAGGATTCGAATAGCTCTGTGTATGAAGCTGTATAATTGTTCTTGCAATCGTTAAGAGGATTCAAATAGTGTATGAAGCTGTATAATTGTTCTTGCAATCGTTAAGAGGATTCAAATAGCTCAATCGTTAAGAATGAATATCAGTATAATTGTTCTTGCAATCGTTAAGAGGATTCAGAATAGCTCTGTGTATAGCTGTGTAATTGTTCTTGCAATCGTTAAGAGGATTCAAATAGCTCTGTGTATGAAGCTGTATAATTGTTCTTGCAATCGTTAAGAGGATTCAAATAGCTCTGTGAAGAAATCAGTATAATTGTTCTTAACCGTTAAGAGGATTCGAATAGCTCTGTGTATGAAGCTGCATAATTGTTCTTGCAATCGTTAAGAGGATTCAAAGAATAGCTCTGTGATGAAATCTGTATAATTGTTCTTGCAATCGTTAAGAGGATTCAAATAGCTCTGTGAATGAATCAGTATAATTGTTCTTGCAATCGTTAAGAGGATAGCTCTGTGTATGAAGCTGTATAATTGTTCTTGCAATCGTTAAGAGGATTCAAATGCTCTGTGAAGAAATCTGTATAATTGTTCTTGCAATCGTTAAGAGATCTTAAATAAGCTCTGTGTATAAGCTGTATAATTGTTCTTGCAATCATTAAAGAGGATTCAAATAGCTCTGTGAAGATAATTGTTCTTGAATAGCAAAGATAGCTCTGTGTAAACTGTATAATTGTTCTTGCAATCGTTAAGAGGATTCAAATAGCTCTGTTCAATTACAATTGTTCTTGCAATCGTTAAGAGGATTCGAATAGCTCTGTGTATGAAGCTGTATAATTGTTCTTACAATCGTTAAGAGGATTCAAACAGCTCTGTGTATGAAGCTATAATTGTTCTTGCAATCGTTAAGAGGATTCAAATAGCTCTCACCAGTGAAGAAATCAGTATAATTGTTCTTGCAATCGTTAAAAGAATAGGATTCGAATAGCTCTGTGTATGAAGCTTACAATCGTATTCAAATTCTGTTCTTGCAACCGTTAAGAGGATTCGAATAGCTCTGTGTATGAAGCTGTATAATTGTTCTTGCAATCGTTAAGAGGATTCGAATAGTGTATAGGCTCTGTGAAAAGGATTCAAATAGAAAAATCGTATAATTGTTCTTGCAATCGTTAAGAGGATTCGAATAGCTCTGTGTATGAAGCTGTGTTCATCGTTAAGAAGTTAAATGGCTCTGTGTATGAAGCCAATCGTTAAAGGATTCGAATAGCTCTGTGTGAAGCTGTATAATTGTTCTTTGCAATCGTTAAGAGGATTCAAATAGCCTGTGAGAGAAGCCGTATAATTGTTCTTGGGCAATCGTTAAGAGGATTCGAATAGCTCTGTGTGAGAAGCTGTATAATTGTTCTTGCAATCGTTAAGAGGATTCTAAGACTCTGTATGATGCTGTATAATTGTTCTTGCAATCGTTAAGAGGATCTTCAAATGGCTCTGTGTATGAAATCTGTAATTGTTCTTGTAATCCGTTAAGAGGATTCAAATGCTCTGTATGAAGCTGTATAATTGTTCTTGCAATCGTTAAGAGGATTCAAACAGTCGGTGAAGAAATAGCTCTGTGTGATCTGAATATTTTGCTGAAGCTGCATAATTGTTCTTGCACCGTTAAGAGGATTCAAATAGCTCTGTGTATGAAGCCGTATAACTGTTCTTGCAATCGTTAGAGGGATTCGAATGGCTCTGTGTATGAAGCTGTATAATTGTTCTTGCAAGAGGATTCGAATAGCTCGTAGAAGTTCAATAAATTGTTCAATCGTTAATCCGAATAGCTCTTGCATGAAGCTATATAACTGTTCGCAATCGTTAAGAGGATTGATAGCTCTGTGTATGAAGCTGTATGATTGTTCTTGCAATCGTTAAGAGGATCGTTAAGTTTCTGTGTATGAAGCAAATGGCTCTGTGAAGAAATCAATAGTATGAAGCTTGTTCTTGCAATCGTTAAGAGGGATTCAAATAGCTCTGTGTAGAAATCTGAAGTTGTTCTTGCAATCGTGAGGATTCAATAGCTCTGTGTATGAAGCTGTATAATTGTTCTTGCAATCGTTAAGAGGATTAAATAGCTCTGTGTATGAAGCTGTATGGTGTTCTTGCAATCGTTGAAGATCAGAATAGCTCTGTGTATGAAGTTGCATAATTGTTCTTGCAATCGTTAAATAGCTCTGTGAAGAAATCAGATTCTTGCAATCGTTAGCTCCTGTATGAAGCTGTATAATTGTTCTTGCAATCGTTAGAGGAGTTGAATAGCTCTGTGTATGGCTGTATAATTGTTCTTGCAATCAATTTAAGAGGATTCAGACCAGCTCTGTGTAAACTGTATAATTGTTCTACAATCATTCAGAGGATTCGAATAGCTCTGTGTATGAAGCTGTAATTGTTCTTGCAATCGTTAAGAGATTCAAATAGCTCTGAAGAAATCCATTATAATTGTTCTGCCAGTGGTAAGAGTTCAGACCAGCTCTGTGTATGAAGCCTGTAATTGTTCTTGCAATCATTGAGAGGATTGAATAGCTCTGTGTATGAAGCTATAATTGTCTTTTTGATCGTTAAGAGGATTCGAATAGCTCTGTGTATAGGCTGTATGGTGTTCTTGCAATCGTTAAGAGGATTCGAATAAGCTCTGTGTATGAAGCTGTATAATTGATGCCTTGCAATCGTTAAGAGGATTCAAATAGCTCTGTAGAGAAATCAGAGTATAATTGTTCTTCCCTGCAATCGTTAAGAGGATTCGAATAGCTCTGTGTATGAAGCTGTATAATTGTTCTTACCCAATGATCGTTAAGAGGATTCGAATAAATCAGTATAATTGTTCTTGCAATCGTTAAGAGGTTCGAATAGCTCTGAAGCTGTATGTTCTTGCAATAGCTCATTGCAATTTTTCTGAAGCTGTATAATTGTTCTTGCAATCGTTAAGAGGATTCAAATAGCTCTGTGTATGAAGCTGTATAATTGTTCTTGCAATCGTTAAGAGGATTCAAATGATTCTATGAAGAAATCTGTAATTTTCTTGCAATCGTTAAGGATCTTTCGAATAGCTCTGTGTGAAGCTGCATAATTGTTCTTGCAATCGTTAAGAGGATTCGAATAGCTCTGTGTATGAAGCTGTATAATTGTTCTTGCAATCGTTAAGAGGATTCGAATAGCTCTGTGTATGAAGCTGTATAATTGTTCTTGCAATCGTTAAGAGGATTCTGAATAGCTCTTGCAATGTATGAAGCTCTGTGAGCATAATTGTTCTTGCAATCGTTAAGAGGATTCGAATAGCTCTGTGTATGAAGCTGTATAATTGTTCTTGCAATCGTTAAGAGGATTCAAATAATCTAGAAGAAATCTGTATAATTGTTCTTGCAATCGTTAAGAGGATTAAATAGCTCTGTGAAGAAATCATTATAATTGTTCTTGCAATGGTTGGATTCAAATAGCTCTGTGTAATCAGTATAATTGTTCTTGCAATCGTTAAAGAGGATTCGAATAGCTCTGTGTATGAAGCTGTATAATTGTTCTTGCAATCGTTAAGAGGATTCGAATAGCTCTGTGTATGAAGCTGTATAATTGTTCTTTGATCGTTAAGAGGATTCAAATAGCTCTGTGAATGAAGCTGCATAATTGTTCTTGCAATCGTTAAAGAGGATCGAATAGCTCTGTGTATGAAGCCGTATAACTGTTCTTGCAATCGTTAAGAGGATTCGAATAGCTCTGTATGAAGCTGTATAATTGTTCTTGCAATCGTTAAGAGGATTCGAATAGCTCTGTGTAAGAGGATCTGAATATTCTGTGTATGAAGCTGTGTTCTTGCAATCGTTAAGAGGATTCGAATAGCTCTGTATGAATCAGTATAATTGTTCTTGCAATCGTTAAGAGGATTCAAATAGCTCTGTGTATTAAATTGTTCTGTAAGAGGATAATTGTTCTTTGTTCAATCGTTAAGAGGATCAAAATAGCTTTACAATTGTTCTATGTTAAGAGGATTCGAATAGCCTATTGTTCTTGCAATCGTTAAGAGGATTCAAATAGCTCTGTGAAGAAATCAGTATAATTTTTCTTGCAATCGTTAAGAGGGATTCGAATAGCTCTGTGTATGAAGCTGTATAATTGTTCTGCAATCGTTAAGAGGATCGAATAGCTCTGTGTATGAAGCTGTATAATTGTTCTTGCAATCGTTAAGAGTGATTCAAATAGAAGCTCTGTGAATCGTTAAGAAAAATCAAGAAACTGCATAATTGTTCTTGCAATCGTTAAGAGGATTCGAATAGCTCTGTGTATGAAGCTGTATAATTGTTCTTGCAATCGTTAAGAGGATTCGAATAGCTCTGTGTATGAAGCTGTATAATTGTTCTTGCAATCGTTAGAGGAATAGCTCGAATAGCTCTGTGTATGAAAGCTGTATAATTGTTCTTGCAATCGTTAAGAGATTCAGATTCAAATAGCTCTGTGTAAATAGATCTGGCATAATTGTTCTTGCAATCGTTAAGAGGATTCGAATAGCTCTGTGAATAAACTTCTGTATAATTGTTCTTGCAATCGTTAAGAGGATTCAATAGCTCTGTGTATGAAGCTGTATAATTGTTCTTGCAATCGTTAAGAGGATTCAAATAGCTCTGTGTAGAAAGCTGTATAATTGTTCTTGCAATCGTTAAGAGGATTCAAATAGCTCTGTGAAGAAATCAGTATAATTGTTCTTGCAATCGTTAAGAGGATTCGAATAGCTCTGTGTATGAAGCTGTATAATTGTTCTTGCAATCGTTAAGAAGATTCAAATAGCTCTGTGTATGAAGCTGTATAATTGTTCTTAAATCGTTAAAGGAGTTACGAATAGCTCTGTTCTGAAGCTAGTATCAGTAATTGTTCTTGCAATCGTTAAGAGGATTCGAATAGCTCTGTTGTATGAAAACTGTATAATTGTTCTTGCAATCGTTAAGAGGATTCAAATAGCTCTGTGTAAGAAATCAGTATAATTGTATAATTGAATTCTGTGCATGAAGCTGCATAATTGTTCTTGCAATTCAAATAGGCTCTAGCTCTGAAAGAAATCAGTATAATTGTTCTTGCAATCGTTAAGAGGATTCGAATAGCTCTGTGTATGAAGCTGTATAATTGTTCTTGCAATCGTTAAGAGGATTCAAATAGCTCTGTGTAAGAAATCTGTATAATTGTTCTTGCAATCGTTAAGAGGATTCGAATAGCTCTGTGTAAGTTGTATAATTGTTCTTGCAATCGTTAAGAGATTCGAATAGCTCTGTGTATGAAGCTGTATAATTGTTCTTGCAATCGTTAAGAGGATTCGAATAGCTCTGTGTATGAAGCTGTATAATTGTTCTTGCAATCGTTAAGAGGATTCAAATAGCTCTGTGTATGAAATGTATAATTCTTCTTGCAATCGTTAAGAGGATTCGAATAGCTCTGTGTATGAAGCTGCCAAATTGTTCTTGCAATCGTTAAGAGAGTTCGAATAGCTCTGTGTATGAAGCTGTATAATTGTTCTTGCAATCGTTAGAGGATTCAAATAGCTCTGTGTATGAAGCCTGTATAATTGTTCTTGCAATCGTTAAGAGGATTCGAATAGCTCTGTGTATGAAGCTGTATAATTGTTCTTGCAATCGTTAAGAGGATTCAAAATGGCTGTGTATGAAGCTGTATAATTGTTCTTGCAATCGTTAAGAGGATTTCAGAATAGCTCTGTGTATGAAGCTGTATAATTGTTCTTGCAATCGTTAAGAGGATAAATAGCGAATGGCTGGCAATCGTTGTTCTGTATGGTGTTCTTGCAATCGTTAAGAGGATTCGAATAGCTCTGTGTATGAAGCTGTATAATTGTTCTTGCAATCGTTAAGAGGATTCGAATAGCTCTGTGTATGAAGCTGTATAATTGTTCTTGCAATCGTTAAGAGGTTCGAATAGCTCTGTATGAAGCTGTATAATTGTTCTTGCAATCGTTAAGAGGATTCAAATAGCTCTGTGTGAAGCTAGTTCTTGCTCGTTAAGTGTCTATAATTGTTCTTGCAATCGTTAAGAGGATTCAAATAGCTCTGTGTATGAAGCTGTATAATTGTTCTTGCAATCGTTAAGAGTTCGAATAGCTCTGTGTATGAAGCTGTATAATTGTTCTTGCAATCGTTAAGAGGATTCAAATAGCTCTGTGAAGAAATCAGTATAATTGTTCTTGCAATCGTTAAGAGGAAATTCAATGAAGCAGTATAATTGTTTCTTGCAATCGTTAAGAGGATTCAAATGATGTAGCTGTTCTTGCAATCGTTAAGAGGATTCAAATAGCTCTGTGTGTAGCTGTATAATTGTTCTTGCAATCGTTAAGAGGATTCGAAATAGCTCTGTGTATGAAGCTGTATAATTGTTCTTGCAATCGTTAAGAGGATAAAGCTCTGTGTATGAAGCTAATTGTTCTTGCACAATCGAAGAGGATTCAAATAGAAGAAATCAGTATAATTGTTCTTGCAATCGTTAAGAGGATTCGAATATTCTTGTGTATGAAGCTGTATAATTGTTCTTGCAATCGTTAAGAGGATTCAAGATAGCTCTCTGTGTGAGAAATCTCAATTGTTCTTGCAATCGTTAAGAGGATTCAAATAGCTCTGTGTATGAAGCTGTATAATTGTTCTTGCAATCTTTAAGAGGATTCAAATAGCTCTGTGAAGAAATCAGTATAATTGTTCTTGCAATCGTTAGATCTGAATAGCTCTGTATGAAGCTGTATAATTGTTCTCTCGTTAAGAGGATTCAAATAGCTCAGAAGAAATCATAAATTGTTCTTGCAATCGTTAAGAGGATTCAAATAGCTCTGTGTATGAATCTGTATAATTGTTCTTGCAATCGTTAAGAGTTGTTCGAATGGCTCTGCTCTGTGAATGAAGCTGTATAATTGTTCTTGCAATCGTTAAGAGGATTCAAATAGCTCTGTGAAGAAATCTGAGGCAAATTGTTCTGCAATCGTTAAGAGGATTCGAATAGCGCTCTGTGTATGAAGCTGTATAATTGTTCGCAACCGTTAAGAGGATCTTGAAATAGCTCTGTGTGATGAAATCAGCATAAATTAATTGTTCTTGCAATCGTTAAGAGGATTCAAATAGCTCTGTGAAGAAATCTGTATAATTGTTCTTGCAATCGTTAAGAGGATTCGAATAGCTCTGTGTATGAAGCTGTATAATTGTTCTTGCAATCGTTAAGAGGATTCGAATAAGCTCTGTGTATGAGCTATCATTATTCTTACAATCGTTAGAAGGATTCGAATAGCTCTTTGTGAGCTGTTATAATTGTTCTTGCAATCGTTAAGAGGATTCGGAATAGCTCGTGTATGAAGCTGTATAATTGTTCGTCTTAAGAGGATTCAAATATTTCTAAAGAATCGTTAAGTTAGAGAGGATTCGAATAGCTCTGTGTATGAAGCTGTATAGTGTTCTTTGCAATCGTTGAAGGGATTCAAATAGCTCTGAATGAGTAAATATAATTGTTCTTGCAATCGTTAAGAGATTCGAATAGCTCTGTGTATGAAGCTAGCCATATTGTTCTTGCAATTGTTAAGAGGATTCAAAATAGCTCGTGTATGAAGCTGTATAATTGTTCTTGCAATCGTTAAGAGGATTCAAATAGCTCTGTGTATGAAGCTGTATAATTGTTCTTTTGTCCGTTAAGAGGATTCAAATAGCTCTGTGTATGAAGCTGTATAATTGTTCTTGCAATCGTTAAGAGGATTCAGATAAGCTCTGTGTATGAAGCTGTATAGTGTTCTTGCAATCGTTAGAGGATTCAGATGAGCTCTGTGTTTCTTTTTAATCGTTAAGGGATTCGAGCTCTGTGCTGTAATTGTTCTTGCAATCGTTGGAAGGTTCGAATAGCTCCTGTGTATGAAGCTGTATAATTGTTCTTGCAATCTGTATAATTGTTCTTAAGTTAAGTTCAAATGAGCTCTGTGTGTGAGCTTGTTCTTAATTGTTCAAATTGCAATCGTTAATTGTTCTTGCAGGATTCGAATACGAATAGTTCTGTGTATGAAGCTGTATAATTGTTCTTGCAATCGTTAAGAGGATTCAAATAGCTCTGTGTATGAAGCTGTATAATTTCTTGCCCAATCCGTTAAGAGGGATTCGAATAAAACTCTGTGTGAAGCTGTATAATTGTTCTTGCAATCGTTAAGAGGATTCAAATAGCTCTGTGTGTAGAAATCGTATAATTGTTCTTTGCAATCGTTAAGAGGATTCGAATAGCTCTGTGTGAAACTATATAATTGTTCTTTAATCGTTAAGAGGTTCAAATATCTAATGAAGAAATCAATCCATAATTGTTCTTGCAATCATTAAGTTAAAGGATCTGTGAAGAAATCAGTATAATTGTTCTTGCAATCGTTAAAGAGGATTCAAATAGCTCTGTGTATGAAGCTAATATAATTGTTCTTGCAATCGTTAAGAGGATTCAAATAGCTCTGTGTATGAAGCTGTATAATTGTTCTTGCAATCGTTAAGAGGATTCAATAGCTCTATGGCATATGAAGCTGTATAATTGTTCTTGCAATCGTTAAGAGGATTCAAATAGCTCTAATGAGAAATCAGTATTCTAATTGTTCTTGCAATCGTTAAGAGGATTCGAATAGCTCTGTGTATGAAGCTGTATAATTGTTCTTGCAATCGTTAAGAGGATTCGAATAGCTCTGTGTATGAAGCTGTATAATTGTTCTTGCAATCGTTAAGAGATAGATTCAAATAGCTCTGTGAAGAAATCAGTATAATTGTTCTTACAATCGTTAAGAGGATTCGAATAGCTCTGTGTATGAAGCTGTATAATTGTTCTTGCAATCGTTAAGAGGATTCGAATAGCTCTGTGTGAAGCTGTAAGAGTTCAAATAGCTCTGTGAATTGTTCTTACAATCGTTAAGAGGATTCGAATAGCTCTGTGTATGAAGCTGTATAATTGTTCTTGCAATCGTTAAGAGGATTCAAAATAGCTCTGTGAAGAAACTGTATAATTGTTCGTTAAGAGGATTCGAATAAATCTGTGAAGAAATCAGTATAATTTTTCTTGCAATCATTAAGAGTGTTCAAATATTCTGTGTATGAAGCTGTATAATTGTTCTTATTCGTTAAGAGAGATCTCAAACTGTTGTAAAGAAATCAGTATAATATTTCTTGCAATCGTTAAGAAGATCTGAATAGCTCTGTGTATGAAGCTGTATAATTGTTCTTGCAATCGTTAAGAGGATTCGAATAGCTCGTGTATGAAGCTGTATAATTGTTCTGCATCGTTAAGAGGATCTGAATATCTCGTATGAAGTTGCATAATTGTTTCGCAATCGTTAAGAGGATTCAAATAGCTCTGTGAAGAAATCATAATTGTTCTTGCAATCGTTAAGAGGATTCAGAATAGCTCCAGTATGAAGCCGTATAATTGTTCTTGCAATCGTTGAAGGATTCATAGCTCTGTGGAAGAAATCAGTATAATTGTTCTTGCAATCGTTAAGAGGATTCGAATAGCTCTGTGTATGAAGGCTGTCCATTGTTTCGTCGTTAGAGGATTCAAATAGCTCTGTGTGGAAGGCTGGCCTAATTGTTCTTTGATCGTTAGAGGATTCAAATGGCTCTGCAATAATACTGAAGCTGTATAATTGTTCTTGCAGTCGTTGGAGAGTTCGAATAGCTCTGTTTATGAAGGCGCAGTGCCTTGCAATCGTTAAGAGGATTCGAATAGCTCTCTGTGTATGAAGCTGTATAATTGCTTCTTGCAATCGTTAAGAGATTCAAATAGCTCTGTGTATGAAGCTGCATAATTGTTCTGCAAATCGTTAAGAAGATTCAAATAGCTCTGTGAAGAAACTGTATAATTGTTCTTGGCAATCGTTAAGAGGATTCGAATAGCTCTGTGTATGAAGCTGTATAATGTTCTTGCAATCGTTAAGAGGATTCAAATAGCTCTGTGTATGAATAGCTGTATAATTGTTCTTGCAATCGTTAAGAGGATTCGAATAGCTCTGTGTATGAAGCTGTATAATTGTTCTTGCAATCGTTAAGAGGATTCGAATAGCTCTGTGAATGAAGCTGTATAATTGTTCTTGCAATCGTTAAGAGTGATTCGAATAGTTCTGTGTATGAAGCTGTATAATTGTTCTTGCCAATCGTTAAGAGGATTCGAATAGCTCTGTGTATGAAGCTGCAAAATTGTTCTTGCAATCGTTAAGGATTCGAATAGCTCTGTGTATGAAGCTGTATAATTGTTCTTGCAATCGTTAAGAGGATTCGAATAGCTCTGTGTGAAGCTGTATAATTGTTCTTGCAATCGTTAAGAGGATTCGAATAGCTGTACTCATTGTTCCATGAAGTTCCAGATAGCTCTGTGTGAATTGTTCTTGTTCTTAATCGTTAAGAGGATTCGAATAGCTCTGTGTATGAAGCTGTATAATTGTTCTTGCAATCGTTAAGAGGATTCAAATAGCCTCTGTGTATGAAGCTGCATAATTGTTCTTGCAATCGTTAAGGATTCGAATAGCTCTGTGTAAAGCTGTATAATTATTCTTACCCAAGATCGTTAAGAAGTTCAAATAGCCATAATTGTATAATTGTTCTTGCAATCGATTAAGAGGATTCAATAGCTCTATGTATGAAGCTGTATAATTGTTCTTACAATCGTTAAGGATTCAAATAGCTCTGTGTATGAAGCTGTATAATTGTTCTTGCAATCGTTAAGAGGATTCAAAATAGCGCTCTGTATGAAGCTGTATAATTGTTCTTGCAATCGTTAAGAGGATTCAATAGCTCTGTATGAAGCTATAATTGTTCTTGCAATCGTTAAGAGGATTCGAATAGCTCTGTGTATGAAGCTGTATAATTGTTCTTGCAATCGTTAAGGATTCAGGAATAGCTCTGTGTATGAAGTTGCATAATTGTTCTTGCAATCGTTAAGGGATTCGAATAGCTCTGTGTATGAAGCTGTATAATTGTTCTTGCAATCGTTAAGAGGATTCGAATAATCTATGTATGAAATCAGTATAATTGTTCTTGCAATCGTTAAGAGGATTAAATAGCTCTGTGAAGAAATCATTATAATTGTTCTTGCAATCGTTAAGAGGATCTTCGAATAGCTCTGTGTAGTTGCTATAATTGTTCTTGCAATCGTTAAGAGGATTCGAATAGCTCTGTGTATGAAGCTGTATAACTGTTCTTGCAATCGTTAAGAGGATTCAAATAGCTCTGTGAATGAGCTGTATAATTGTTCTTGCAATCGTTAAGAGATTCGAATAGCTCTGTGTATGAAGCTGTATAATTGTTCTTGCAATCGTTAAAGGATTCGAATAGCTCTGTGTATGATGCTGTATAATTGTTCTTGCAATCGTTAAGAGGATTCGAATAGCTCTGTATGAAGCTGTATAATTGTTCTTGCAATCGTTAAGAGGATTCGAATAGCTCTGTGAAGAAATCAGTATAATTGTTCTTGCAATCGTTAAGAGGATTCGAATAGCTCTGTATGAAGCAGCATAATTGTTCTTGCAATCGTTAAGAGGATTCGAATAGCTCTGTGTATGAAGCTGTATAATTGTTCTTGCAATCGTTAAGAGATTCAAAATAGCTCTGTGTATGAGTTGCATAATTGTTCTTGCAATCGCTAAGAGGATTCAAATAGCTCTGTGAAGAAATCAGTATAATTTTTCTTGCAATCGTTAAGAGGGACTGAATAGCTCTGAAGCTGTAATGTTAAGAGGATGTAAATAAAGAAACTTGTTCTTGCAATCGTTAAGAGGATTCGAATAGCTCTGTGTATGAAGCTGTATAATTGTTCTTGCAATCGTTAAGAGAGATTCAAATAGCTCTGTGTATGAAGCTGAAATTGTTCTGTATAATTGTTCTTGCAATCGTTAAGAGGATTCGAATAGCTCTGTGTATGAAGCTGTATAATTGTTCTTGCAATCGTTAAGAGGATCTGAATAGCTCTGTGTATGAAGCTGTATAATTGTTCTTGCAATCGTTAAGAGGATTCGAATAGCTCTGTGTATGAAGCTGTATAATTGTTCTTGCAATCGTTATTCAAATAGCTCTGAAGAAATCAGTATAATTGTTCTTGCAATCGTTAAGAGGATTGCGAATAGCTCTGTGTAGAAGCTGTATAATTGTTCTGTGAACAGTTTCTGTATAATTGTTCTTGCAATCGTTAAGAGGATTCGAATAGCTCTGTATGAAGCTGTATAATTGTTCTTGCAATCGTTAAGAGGATTCGAATAGCTCTGTGTATGAAGTTGTATAATTGTTCTTGCAATCTTTAAGAGGATTCAAATAGCTCTGTGTATGAAATCAATATAATTGTTCTTGCAATCGTTAAGAGGATTCGAATAGCTCTGTGTATGAAGCTGTATAATTGTTCTTGCAATCGTTAAGAGGATTCAAATAGCTCTGTGAAGAAATCAGTATAATGTTGCTTCTCGTTAAGAGGATTCGAATAGCTCTGTGAAGCTGTATAATTGTTCTTGCAATCGTTAAGGAGGATTCAAATAGCTCTGTGAAGAAATCTGTATAATTGTTCTTGCAATCGTTAAGAGGATTTAGAGGATTCGAATAGCTCTGTGTATGAAGCTGTATAATTGTTTTTGCAATCGTTAAGAGGATTCAAATAGCTCTGTGTAGAAGTCAGTATAATTGTTCTGCAATCGTTAAGAGGATTCGAATAGCTCTGTGTATGAAGCTGTATAATTGTTCTTGCAATCGTTAAGAATCGTTAAGAAGGTTTGTTCAGAATAGCTCTGTGTATGAAGCTGTATAATTGTTCTTGCAATCGTTAAGAGGATTCAAATAGCTCTGTGAAGAAATCAGTATATTGTTCTTGCAATCGTTAAGAGGATTCGGAATAGCTCTGTGTATGAAGCTGTATAATTGTTCTTGCAATCGTTAGAGGATTCGAATGGCTGTGTATGAAGCTGTATAATTGTTCTTGCAATCGTTAAGAGGATTCAAATAGCTCTGTGTATGAAGCTCTGCAATCGTTAAGAGGATTTCGAATAGCTCTGTGTATGAAGCTGTATAATTGTTCTTGCAATCGTTAAGAGGTTCGAATAGCTCTGTGTATGAAGCTGCATAATTGTTCTTGCAATTGTGAGGATTCAAATAGCTCTGTGAAGAAATCTTTATAATTGTTTTGCAATCGTTAAGAGGATTCGAATAGCTCTGTGTATGAAGCTGTATAATTGTTCTTGCAATCGTTAAGAGGATTTCAAATAGCTGTGAAGAACAATCGTTAAGAGGATTCGAATAGCTCTGTATGTGTATAATTGTTCTTGCAATCGTTAAAGAGAGTTCAAATAGCTCTAATGAAGAAATCAGCATAATTGTTCTTGCGTCGTTAAAGTTCTGTGTATGAAGATAAATTGTTCTTGCAATCGTTAAGTTCAAATAGCTCTGTGAAAATCAGTATAATTGTTCTTGCAATCGTTCAGAGGTTCGAATAATCTGTGTATGAAGCTGTATAATTGTTCTTGCAATCGTTAAGAGGATTCGAATAGCTCTGTGTATGAAACTATTATAATTGTTCTTGCAATCGTTAAGAGGATTTAAATGGCTCCCGTGTATGAAGCTGTATAATTGTTCTTGCAATCGTTAGAGTTCGAATAGCTCTGTGTATGAAGCTGTATAATTGTTCTTTGCAATCGTTAAGAGTTCGAATAACTCTGTGTATAAAGCTGCAAATTGTTCTTGCAATCGTTAGCGAATGGCTCTGTGTATGAAGCTGTATAATTGTTCTTGCAATCGTTAAGAAGTTCGAATAGCTCTGTGTAATAAGCTGTATAATTGTTCTTTGCAATCGTTAAGAGGATTCAGAATAAGCTCTGTGTATGAAGCTGTATGGTGTTCTTGCAATCGTTAAGAGGATTCGAATAGCTCTGTGAAGAAATCAGTATAATTGTTCTTGCAATCGTTAAGAGGATTCAGATAGCTCTGTGTGTGAAGCTTTGTATAATTGTTCTTGCAATCATTGAAAGTTCGAATGGCTCTGTGTATGAAGCTGTATAATGTTCTTGCAATCGTTAAGAAAGTTCGTTAAGAAGTTTGTTCTTGCAATCGTTGAGCGAATCTCTGTGTGGAAGCTGTATAATTGTTCTTGCAATCGTTAAGAGGTTCAAATAGCTCTGTGAAGGAAGCTGTATAATTGTTCTTACAATCGTTAGGAAGGTTCAGATAGCTCCGTGTATGAAGCTGTATAATTGTTCTTGCAATCGTTAAGGGTTCGAATAGCTCTGTGTTATGGAAAGCTGTATAATTGTTCTTTACCCAATCGTTAGAGTTCAAATGGCTCTATTGAAAGAAATTATAATTGTTCTTGCAATCGTTAAGAGTTCGAATAGCTCTGTGTATGAAGCTGTATAATTGTTCTTGCCAATCGTTAAGAGGATTCGAATAGCTCTGTAATATGAAGCTGTATAGTTGTTCTTGCAATCGTTAAGAGGATTCGAATAGCTCTGTGTGATGAAGCTGTATAATTGTTCTTGCAATCGTTAAGAAGGATTCGAATAACTCTGTGTATGAGCTGTATAATTGTTCTTGCAATCGTTAAGAGGTTCAAATAGCTCTGTGTGAAGCTGTAAATTCGTTGAAGTATAATGAAGCTGTATAATTCTTGCAATCGTTAAGAGGATTCGAATAGCTCTGTGTATGAAGCTGTATAGTGTTCTTGCAATCGTTAAGAGGATTCAATAGCTCTGTGAAGAAATCTGTATAATTGTTCTTGCAATCGTTAAAGTTCGAATAGCTCTGTGTGTGAGAGCTGTATAGTGTTCTTGCAATCGTTAAGAGGATTCGAATAGCTCTGTGTGAAACTGTATAATTGTTCTTGCAATCGTTAAGTGGATTAGAATAGCTCTGTGTATGAAGCTGTATAATTGTTCTTTACCAATCGTTAAGTGGATTCAAATATCTCTGTGAAATCTGTATAATTGTTCTTGCAATAGTTAAGAGGATTCAAATAGCTCTGTGTATGAAGCTGTATAATTGTTCTTGCAATCGTTAGAGGGATTCCAAATAGCTCTGTGTATGAAGCTGTATAATTGTTCTTGCAATCGTTAAGAGGAGTTCGAATAGCTCTGTTGATGAAGCTGTATAATTGTTCTTGCAATCGTTGGATCAAATAGTTAAGAGGGATTCAAATAGCTCTGTGAAAGAAATGTATAATTGTTCTTGCAATCGTTAAGAGTGGATTCGAATAGCTCTGTGTGAAGCTGTATAATTGTTCTTGCAATCGTTAAGAGGATTCGAATAGCTCTGTGTGAAGCTAATAATTGTTCTTTGCAATCGTTAAGAAAGTTTCAAATAGCTCTGTGTGAAATCTGTATAATTGTTCTTTACAATCGTTAAGAGGTTCGAATAGCTCTGTGTATGAAGCTGTATAATTGTTCTTGCAATCGTTAAAGGAAGTTCGAATAGCTCCGTGTGTGAAGCTTCTTATAGTGTTCTTGCAATCGTTAGAGGTTCGAATAGCTCTGTGTATGAAGCTGGCCTGGTGTTCTTTGCAATCGTTAGAGGATTCAAATAGCTCTGTGTATGAAATTTGTATAATTGTTCTTGCAATCGTTAAAAAGAGGATTCAAATAGCTCTGGCCTTATGAAGCTGTATAATTGTTCTTTACCCAATCGTTAAGAGGATTCAGATAACTCTGTGTATGAAGCTGTATAATTGTTCTTGCAATCGTTAAGAGTTCGAATAGCTCTGTGTATGAAGCTGTATAATTATTTCTTGCAATCGTTAAGAGGATTCGAATAACTCTGTGTATGAAGCTGTATAATTGTTTCTGCAATCGTTAAAGAGGATTCAAAGATAGCTCTGTGTATGAAGCTGTATAATTGTTCTTGCAATCGTTAAGAGGTTCAAATATCTGTGAATAGTTCTCTGTTAAGCTTCGAAGCTGTATAATTGTTCTTTTTAATCGTTAAGAGAGTTCAGAAAAGCTCTGTGTGAAGCTGTATAATTGTTCTTGCAATCGTTAAGAAGTTCGAATAGCTCTGTTGTATGAGCTGTATAATTGTTCTTGCAATCGTTAAAGAAGTTCTCGAATAGCTCTGTGTATGAAGCTCATATAATTGTTCTTTGCAATCGTTAAGAGGGTTCGAATAGCTCTGTGTATGAAGCTGTAATTGTTCTTGCAATCGTTAAAGTTCAAATTCCTGTGAAGCTCATATAATTGTTCTTGCAATAGTTAAGAGGATTCAGATGTTTTCTGTGTATTAATTGATCTTGCAATCGTTAAGAGGATTCGAATAGCTCTGTGTATAGGTATAATTGTTCTTGCAATCGTTAAAGGATTCGAATAGCTCATGTATGAAGCTGTATAATTGTTCTTGCAATCGTTAAAGAGGATTCAAAATAGCTCTGTGTGAAGAAATCAGTATAATTGTTCTTGCAATCGTTAAGAGGATTCGAATAGCTCTGTGTATGAATCAATATAATTGTTCTTACAATCGTTAAGGATTCGAATAGCTCTGTGTATGATGCTGTATAATTGTTCTTGCAATCGTTAAGAGGATTCAAATAGCTCTGTGTATGAAGCTGTATAATTATTTCTTGCAATCGTTAAGTGGATTCAAATAGCTCTGTGAAGAAATCAGTATAATTGTTCTTGCAATCGTTAAGAGGATTCGAATAATACATGTATGAAGCTGTATAATTGTTCTTGCAATCGTTAGAGATTCAAATAGCTCTGTAAAAGCTGTATAATTGTTTCTTGCAATCGTTAAAGGGGATTCTGTGTATGATATATAATTGTTCTCTGTTAAAGTGTAGCTCTGTGAAGAATCAGTATAATTGTTCTTGCAATCGTTAAAAGAGTTCGAATAGCTCTAGTGTATGAAGCTGTATAAATTGTTCTTGCAATCGTTAAAAGGATTCGAATAGCTCTGTTAGTATGAAGCTGTATAATTGTTCTTACAATCGTTAAGGATTCGATTCTGTGTATGAATAATTGTTCTCTCGTTAAGAGGGATTCAGATAACTCTGTAATTGTTCTTGCAATCGTTAAGAGGATTCGAATAGCTCCGTGTGTGAAGCTGTATAATTATTTCTTGCAATCGTTAAGAGGATTCAAATAATCTGTGAAGAGAAATCAGTATAATTGTTCTTGCAATCGTTAAGAGGGATTCGAATAGCTCTGTGTATGAAGCTGTATAATTGTTCTTGCAATCGTTAAGAGGATTCGAATATAGCTCTATAACCGAAGCTGTATAATTGTTCTTGCAATCGTTAAGGATTCGAATGGCTCTGTGTGTGAAGCTGTATAATTGTTCTTGCAATCTCGTTAAAGGATTCGAATAGCTCGAATAGCTCTGTAATTGTTCTTGCAATCGTTAAGAGGATTCGTATAATTGTTCTTGCAATCGTTAAGAGGATTAAATAGCTCTGTGTATGAAGCTGTATAATTGTTCTTGCAATCGTTAGAGGATTCGAATAGCTCTGTGTATGAAGCTGTATAATTGTTCTTACCAATCGTTAAAAGAGAGTTCGAATAGCTCTGTGTATGAAGCTGTATAATTGTTCTTGCAATCGTTAAGAGGGATTCGAATAGCTCTGTGTATGAAACTGTATAATTGTTCTTGCAATCGTTAAGAGGATTCGAATAGCTCTGTGTGTATGAAGCTGTATAATTGTTCTTGCAATCGTTAAAGGATTCAGAATAGCTCTGTGTATGGCTATAATTGTTCTTGCAATCGTTAAGAGGATTCAAATAGCTCTGTGGAAAGTGGTATAATTGTTCTTGCAATCGTTAAGAAAGTTCGAATAGCTCTGTGTATGAAGCTGTATAGTGTTCTTGCAATCGTTAGAGGATTCGAATAGCTCTGTGTATGAGCTGTATAATTGTTCTTGCCCAATCGTTAAGTTAAGACTCTGTGTATGAAGCTGTATAATTGTTCTTGCAATCGTTAGAAAGTTCGAATGGCTCTGTGTATGAAGCTGTATAATTGTTCTTACCCAATCGTTAAGAGGTTCAAATGGCTCTGTGTATGAATCGAGTATAATTGTTCTTACGTCATTGAAGGATTCAGAATAGCTCTGTGTATGAAGCTGTATAATTGTTCTTGCAATCGTTAAATTAGTTCAAAATAGCTCTGTGTATGAATCAGTATAATTGTTCTTTGCAATCGTTAAGTGGATTCAAATAGGTCTGTGAAGCTGTTATAATTGTTCTTGCAATCGTTAGAGAGTTCAAATAGCTCAATGTATGAAGCTGTATAATTGTTCTTGCAATCGTTAAGAGGATTCGAATAGCTCTGTGTATGAAGCTGTATAATTGTTTCTTGCAATCGTTAAAGAAGAATAGCTCTGTGTTCAAAATTGTTCTTATAGAGGATTCTGTCTGTGTATGAAGCTGTATAATTGTTCTTGCAATCGTTAAGAGGATTCAAATAGCTCTGTGTAAGAAATCAGTATATTATTCTTGCAATCTCGTTAAAGAGGTTCGAATAGCTCTGTTAATGAAGCTGGTAATTGTTCTTGCAATCGTTAAATTAGTTCGAATAGCTCTGTGTATGAATCAATTATAATTGTTCTTGCAATCGTTAAGAGGATTCGAATAGCTCTGTGTATGAGCTGTATAATTGTTCTTACAATCGTTAAGAGGATTCGAATAGCTCTGTGTGTGAAATCAGTATAATTATTCTTGCAATCGTTAAGAGGATTCAGATAGCTCTGTGTATGAAGCTGTATAATTCTTCTTGCAATCGTTAAGAGGATTCAGATAGCTCTGTAATATGAAGCTATATAATGTTCTTGCAATCGTTAAAGGTTCGAATAGCTCTGGTAACATGAAGCTGTATAATTGTTCTTGCAATCGTTAAGGAGTGGATTCAAATGGCTCTGTGAAGAAATCAGTATAATTGTTCTTGCAATCGTTAAGAGGATTCAGATAGCTCTGTGTGAAGCTGTATAATTATTTCACCCAATCGTTGGAGAGGATTCGAATAGCTCTGTGTGAAGCTGTATAATTGTTCTTACAATCGTTAAGAGGATTCGAATAGCTCTGTGTAAGAAATCTGTATAATTATTCTTGCAATCGTTAAGAGGATTCAAATAGCTCTGTGTATGAAAATCGTATAATTGTTCTTGCAATCGTTAAGAGGATTTAAATAGCTCTGGCAAGAAGCTCATAATTGTTCTTGCAATCGTTAAGTGGATTCAATAACTCTGTGTATGATGCTGTATAATTGTTCTTTTTTTTATCGTTAAGAGGATTCGAATAGCTCTGTGTATGAAGCTGTATAATTGTTCAAGCTTAAGTAAATATCTGTTCTTAATTATTTCTTGCAATCGTTAAGTGGATTCGAATAGCTCTGTGTATGAAGCTGTATAATTGTTCTTCTTTAAATCGTTATGAAAGGATTCGAATAGCTCTGTGTATGAAGCTGTATAATTGTTCTTGCAATCGTTAAGAGGATTCGAATAGCTCTGTGTGAAGGCTGTATAATTGTTCTTGCAATCGTTAAGAGGATTCAGATAGCTCTGTGTATGAAGCTGTATAATTGTTCTTGCAATCATTAAGAGGATTCAAATAGCTCTGTGAAGAAATCAGTATAATTGTTCTTGCAATCGTTAAGAGAAGTTCAAATAGCTCTGTGTACTGAAGCTGTATAATTGTTCTTGCAATCGTTAAGAGGGATTCAAATAGCTCTGTGTGTATGAAGCTGTATAATTGTTCTTGCAATCGTTAAGAGGATTCGAATAGCTCTGTGTATGAACTGTATAATTGTTCTTGCAATCGTTAAGAGGATTCGAATAACTCTGTGTATGAAGCTGTATAATTCGTTCTTGCAATCGTTAAGAGGATTCGAATAGCTCTGTGTGAAGCTGTATAATTGTTCTTACAATCGTTAAGAGGTTCAAAGGATTAGAATGTGTGAAATGTATAATTGTTCTTGCAATCGTTAAGAGGATTCAAATAGCTCTGTGAAAGGAATCTGTATAATTGTTCTTGCAATCGTTAAGAGGATTCGAATTAATACTGTGTATGAAGCTGTATAATTGTTCTTGCAATCGTTAAGAGAAGTTCATAGCTCTGTGTATGATATATTGTTCTTGCAATCGTTAAGAGGATTCAGAATAGCTCTGTGTATGGAGCTGTATAATTGTTCTTGCAATCGTTAAGAGGATTCAAATAGCTCTGTGAAGAAATCAGTATAATTGTTCTTGCAATCGTTGAAGTTCGAATAGCTCTGTGTAGAAATCTGTATAATTGTTCTTGCAATCGTTAAGAGGTTCGAATAGCTCTGTGTATGAAGCTGTATAATTGTTCTTGCAATCGTTAGAGGATTCAAATAGCTCTGTGAAGAAATCAATATAATTGTTCTTGCAATCCCGTTAAGAATTCGAATGGCTCTGTGAAGGAAATATAATTGTTCTTGCAATCGTTAAGAGGATTCGAATAGCTCTGTGTATGAAGCTATAATTGTTCTTGCAATCGTTAAGAGTTCGAATAGCTCTGTGTAGAAAACTGTATAATTGTTCTTGCAATCGTTAAGAGGATTCAATGGCTCTGTGTATAGCTCTGTGAATGAAAAATCTGTATAATTGTTCTTGCAATCGTTAAGAGGATTCGAATAGCTCTGTGTATGAAGCTGTATAATTGTTCTTGCAATCGTTAAAGTTAAATCGAATAGCTCTGTGAAGTGATCAGTATAATTGTTCTTGCAATCGTTAAGAGGATTCGAATAGCTCTGTGTATGAAGCTGTATAATTGTTCTTTTAATCGTTAAGAAGGATTCGAATAGCTCTGTGTGGAAATAGTATAATTGTTCTTGCAATCGTTAAGAAAATAGCTCTGTGTATGAATCTGTATAATTGTTCTTGCAATCGTTAAGAGGATTCAGAATAGCTCTGTGTGTATGAGCTGTATAATTGTTCTTGCAATCGTTAAGAGGATTCGAATAGCTCTGTAATATGAAGCTGTATAATTGTTCTTGCAATCGTTAAGAGGATTTAAATAGCTCTGTGTATGAATCAGTATATAATTGTTCTTGCAATCGTTAAGAGGATTCGAATAGCTCTGTGTATGAAGCTGTATAATTGTTCTTGCAATCGTTAAGGAGGATTCAAAATTGTTCTTGCTCTGTGTATATGAAGCTGTATAATTGTTCTTGCAATCGTTAAGAGGATTCAAGAATAGCTC
This sequence comes from Acanthosepion pharaonis, assembly GCA_903632075.3. Taxonomy (NCBI): domain Eukaryota; kingdom Metazoa; phylum Mollusca; class Cephalopoda; order Sepiida; family Sepiidae; genus Acanthosepion; species Acanthosepion pharaonis. Next base: position 2,425,602 of record CAHIKZ030000613.1, on the reverse strand, counting down.
TGTGTATGAAGCTGTATAATTGTTCTTGCAATCGTTAAGAAAGTTCGGAGATAGCTCTGTGTATGAAGCTGTATAATTGTTCTTGCAATCGTTAAGAGGATTCGAATAGCTCTGTGTATGAAGCTGTATAATTGTTCTTGCAATCGTTAAGAGGATTCGAATAGCTCTGTGTATGAGCTGTATAATTGTTCTTGCAATCGTTAAGAGAGGTTCTGAATAGCTCCGTGTTCATGAAGCTGTATAATTATTCTTGCAATCGTTAAGAGGATTCGAATAGCTCTGTGTATGAAGCTGTATAATTGTTCTTGCAATCGTTAAAGGTTCGAATAGCTCTGTGTATGAAGCTGTATAATTGTTCTTTGCAATCGTTAAAGAAGATTCGAATAGCTCTGTGTATAAAGGCTGTATAATTGTTCTTGCAATCGTTAAGAGGGATTCGAATAGCTCTGTGTAGAAATCTGTATATTGTTCTTGCAATCGTTAAGAGGATTCAAATGGCTCTAATGAAGCTGTATAATTGTTGCAATCGTTAGAGGATTCGATAGCTCTGTGTGTAAAAATTGTTCTTGCCAATCGATTAAGAGGATTTCGAATAGCTCTGTGTATGAAGAAATCAGTATAATTGTTCTTGCAATCGTTAAGAGTTTCAATAGCTCTGTGTATGAGAACTGTATAATTGTTCTTGCAATCGTTAAGAGGATTCAAATAGCTCTGTGAATATAATTGTTCTTTACCGTCGTTAAAGGATTCGAATAGCTCATGTATGAATTGTATCTTGTTCTTGCAATCGTTAAGAGGATTCGAATAGCTCTGTGTATGAATCATATAATTGTTCTTGCAATCGTTAAGAGAGGATTCGAATAGCTCTGTGTAAAATCTGTATAATTGTTCTTGCAATCGTTAAGAGGATTCGAATAGCTCTGTGTATGAAGCTGTATAATTGTTCTTGCAATCGTTAAGAGGATTCTGTGTGTAATGTATAATTGTTCTCTGTGTATGCTCTAGCTGTATAATTGTTCTTCTTGCAATCGTTAAGAGGATTCAAATAAGCTCTGTAAGAAATCAGTATAATTGTTCTTGCAATCGTTAAGAGGATTCGAATAGCTCTGTATGTATGAAGCTGTATAATTGTTCTTTACCAATCGTTAAATTAGGATTCAATAGCTCTGTGTATGATGCTGTATAATTGTTCTTGCAATCGTTAAGAGGGATTCGAATAGCTCTGTATGAGCTGTATAATTGTTCTTGCAATCGTTAAGTGGATTCAAATAGCTCTGTGTAGAAGCTGTATAATTGTTCTTGCAATCGTTAAGAGGATTCAATAGCTCTGTTATGAAGGTAAATTACACCACCAATCGTTAAGAAAGTTCGAATAGCTCTGTATATGAAACTATATAATTGTTCTTGCAATCGTTAGAGGAATTCAAATAAATTGTTCTCTGTTCAAATAGCTCCTGTGAAGAAATCAGTATAATTGTTCTTGCAATCGTTAAGTGGGATTCGAATAGCTCTGTGTATGAAGCTGTATAATTGTTCTTGCAATCGTTAAGAGGATTCAAATAGCTCTTGTCGTTAAGAAATCATGAAGTAATATAATTGTTCTTGCAATCGTTAAGAGGATTCGAATAGCTCTGTGTATGAAGCTGTATAATTGTTCTTGCAATCGTTAAGGATTTAAATAGCTCTGTGTGAGTTCAAATAATAGCTCTGTGTATGAAGCTGTATAATTGTTCTTGCAATCGTTAAGAGGATTCCAAGATAGCTCTGTGTATGAAGCATATATTCTTGCAATCGTTAAGAGAGGATTCAGATAGCTGTGTATGAAGCTGTAATTGTTCTTGCAATCGTTAAAGGATTCGAATAGCTCTGTGTATGAAGCTGTATAATTGTTCTTGCAATCGTTAGAGGATTCGAATAGCTCTGTGTATGAGCTGTATAATTGTTCTTGCAATCGTTAAGAGGATTCAAATAGCTCTGTAGAGAAATCAGTATAATTGTTCTTTACCAATCGTTAAGAGGGTTCGAATAGCTCTGTGTATGAAGAGCTGTATAATTGTTCTTGCAATCGTTAAGAGGATTCGAATGGCTCTGTGTATGAAGCTGTATAATTGTTCTTGCAATCGTTAAGAGGATTCGAATAGCTCTATTGAAGCTGTATAATTGTTCTTGCAATCGTTAAAGAGTTCGAATAGCTCTGTGTGTGGCTGTATAATTGTTCTTCCAATCGTTAAGAGGTTCAGATAAGCTCTGTGTAAGAGATGTTATAATTGTTCTTACAATCGTTAAGAGGATTCAAATAGCTCTGTATGAAGCTGTATAATTGTTCTTGCAATCGTTAAGTGGATTCAAATAGCTCTGTGAAGAAATCATATAGTATTCTTGCAATCATTAAGAGGATTCAGATAGGTCTGTGTATGAAGCTGTATAATTGTTCTTGCAATCGTTAAAGAGGATTCAAATAGCTCTGTGTGAAGCTGTATAATATCGTTACTGTATAATTGGTGTTCTTGCAATCGTTAAGAGGATTCGAATAGCTCTGTGTATGGAAGCTGTATAATTGTTCTTGCAATCGTTAAGAGGATTCAAATAGCTCTGTGTAGAAATGCATAGTTGTTCTTGCAATTAAGTTCGAATAAAACACAATCGTATAATTGTTCTTGCAATCGTTAAGAGGATTCAGATAGCTCTGTGTATGAAGCTGTATGAATTGTTTCACCTGCAATCGTTAAGAGGATTCAAATAGCTCTGTGTATGATGAAATCAGTATAATTGTTCTTGCAATCGTTAGGAAGTTCAGGAATAGCTCTGTGTATGAAGCTGTATAATTGTTCTTTTGCAATCGTTAAGAGGATTCAAATAGCTCTGTGAAGTATAATTGTTCTTGCAATCGTTAAAGAGGACGAATAGCTCTGTTGTATGAAGCAATTCTTCTTGCAATCGTTAGAGGATTCGAATAGCTCTGTGTATGAAGCTATAATTGTTCTTGCAATCGTTAGAGGATTCGAATAATGTATGAAGCTCTGTGTTCTTATGTTAAGGAAGAGTTCAAATAGCTCTGTGAAGAAATCAATTGTTCTTGCAATCGTTAAGAAAGTTCAGAATAGCTCTGTGTATGAAGCTGTATAATTGTTCTTGCAATCGTTGGAAGGATTCAAATAATCTGTGAAGAAATCAGTATAATTATTCTTGCAATCGTTAAGAGGATTCAGACAAGCTCTGTGTATGAAGCTGTATAATTATTCTTGCAATCGTTAAGAGGATTCAAATAGCTCTGTGAAGATGAATCTGTATAATTGTTCTTGCAATCGTTAGAGGATTCAAAATGACTCTGTGTATGAAGCTGTATAATTGTTCTTGCAATCGTTAAGAGGATTCAGAATAGCTCTGTGTATGAAGCTGTATAATTATTTCTTGCAATCGTTAAGAGAGTTCGAATAGCTCTGTATGAAAGCTGTATATTCTTCTTGCAATCGTTAAGAGGATTCGAATAGCTCTGTGTATGGCTATAATTGTTCTTACAATCGTTAAGAGGATTCGAATAGCTCTGTATATAAACTGTATAATTGTTCTTGCAATCGTTAAGAGGATTCGAATAGCTCTGTGTATGGTTCTTGCAATCGTTAATTATTCTGTGAAATCAGGTTGTTGAAGGGATTCGAATAGCTCTGTGTATGTTCTGTATAGTGTTCTTGCAATCGTTAAGAGAGTTCGAATAGCTCTGTGTGTGAAGCTGTATATTGTTCTTACCAATCGTTAAAGAGGATTCAAATATTATGGAAGCTGTATATTGTGCACGAAAATTCAAATAGCTCTGTGAAGAAATCAATTATCTTGCAATCGTTAAGAGGATTCCGAAGCTGTATAATTGTTCTTGCTCATTAAGGAAGGATTCAGATAACTCTGTATGAAGCTGTATGTTCTTTGCAATCGTTAAGAGGATTCGAATAGCTCTGTGTACCTGAGACTGTATAATTGTTCTTGCAATCGTTAAGAGGATTCAAATAGCTCTGTGAATGAAAATATAATTATTTCTTACAATCATTAAGAGGATAGCTCAAATAGCTCTGTTAAGAAGAATAGCTCAGTGTATAATTGTTCTTGCAATCGTTAAGAGGATTCAAATAACTGAATAGCCTTTGCTCGTTAGAGGTGTATGAAGCTGTATAATTGTTCTTGCAATCGTTAAGAGGTTCGAATAGCTCTGTGTATGAAACTGTATATTGTTCTTGCAATCGTTAGAGGATTCAAATAGCTCTGTGTATGAATCTGTATATAATTGTTCTTGCAATCGTTAAGTTCGATTCGAATAGCTCTGTGTATGAAGCTGTATAATTGTTCTTGCAATCGTTAAGAGGATTCAAATAGCTCTGTGTATGAAGCTGTATAATTGTTCTTGCAATCGTTAAGAGGATTCAAATAGCTCTGTGAATGAAATCTGTATAATTGTTCTTGCAATCGTTAGAGGATTCGAATAGCTCTGTGTATGAAGCTGTATAATTGTTCTTGCAATCGTTAAGAGGGAGTTCAAATAGCTCTGTGTATGAAGCTGTATAATTGTTCTTGCAATCGTTAAGAGGATCGAATAGCTCAGATAGCTCTGTCGTTATTCCGAATAGCTCTGTATAATTAATTGTTCTTGCAATCGTTGAGAGGATTCAAATGGCTATGCTCTGTGTATCGTTAAGCTAGCTCTGTATAATTTATAATTGTTCTTGCAATCGTTAAGAGGATTTAAATGGCTCTGTGTATGAAGCTGTATAATTGTTCTTGCAATCATTAAGAGTTCGAATAGCTCTGTGTATGACTGTATAATTGTTCTTAATTTAAGGATTCGAATAGCTCTGTGTATGAAGGTATAATTGTTCTTGCAAATTAAGGCTCTAGCTCTGTATGAAGCTGTATAATTGTTCTTGCAATCGTTAAGAGGGGAAATAGCTCTGTGTATGAAATCTGTATAATTGTTCTTGCAATCGTTAAGAGGATTCAAATAGCTCTGTGTATGAAGCTGTAATTGTTCTTGCAATCGTTAGAGGATTCAAATAGCTCTGTGAAGAAATCAGTATAATTGTTCTTGCAATCGTTAAGAGGATACGAATAGTTCTGATAAGAGCTGTATAATTGTTCTTGCAATGTTAAGAGGATTCGAATAGCTCTGTATAATTGTTCTTGCAATCGTTAAAGAGGATTCGAATAGCTCTGTGTATGAAGCTGTATAATTGTTCTTACCAATCGTTAAGAGGATTCAAATAGCTCTGTGAAGTGATCAGTATAATTGTTCTTGCAATCGTTAAGAGGATTCGAATAGCTCTGTGATGGCTATATAATTGTTCTTGCAATCGTTAAGAGGATTCAGAATAGCTCCGTGTATGAAGCTGTATAATTGTTCTTGCAATCGTTAAGAGGATTCAAATAGCTCTGTGAAGTGAAGCTGTATAATTGTTCTTGCAATCGTTAAGAGGTTCAGATAGCTCTGTATGAAGCTGTATAATTGTTCTTGCAATCGTTAAAGGATTCGAATAGCTCTGTGTATGAAGCTGTATAATTGTTCTTGCAATCATTAAGAGGATTAAATAGCTCTGTGTATGTAGTTCTTTATCGTTAATTGTAGTTCTGTGTATGAAGCTGTATAATTGTTGGCAATCGTTAAGAAGAATAGCTCTGTGTATGAAACTATAATTGTTCTTGCAATCGTTAAGAGGGATTCGAATAGCTCTGTGTGTAGGCTGTATATTGTTCTTGCAATCGTTAGAGTTCAAATAGCTCTGTGAATGAAATCTGTATAATTGTTCTTGCAATCGTTAGAGAGGTTCGAATGACTCTGTGTGAGAGCTGTATGGTTGTTCTTGCAATCGTTGGATTCGAATAGCTCTGTGTATCGAATTGTTCTTGCAATCGTTAAGAGGATTCAGATAGCTCTGTGTATGACTGTATAATTGTTCTTGCAATCGTTAAGAGGATTCAAATAGCTCTGTGTATGAAGCTGTATAGTGTTCTTGCAATCGTTAAAGGATTCGAATAGCTCTGTGAAGAAATCTGTATAATTGTTCTTGCAATCGTTAAAGTTCAATAGCTCTGTGTATGAAGCTGTATAATTGTTCTTTACAATCGTTAAGAGTTCAGTAGCTCTGTGTATGAAGCTGTATAATTGTTCTTGCAATCGTTAAGAGGATTCGAATAGCTCTGTGTATGAAGCTGTATAATTGTTCTTTACCCAATCGTTAAAGGTTCGAATAGCTCTGTGATGTGTGAAGCTGTATAATTGTTCTTGCAATCGTTAAGAGGATTCGAATAACTCTGTGTATGGCTGTATAATTGTTCTTGCAATCGTTAGAGGATTCGAATAGCTCTGTGAATGAATCTATAATTGTTCTTACAATCGTTAAGAGGATTCAAATAGCTCTGTGTATGAAGCTGTATAATTGTTCTTGCAATCGTTAAGGGATTCAAAATTCGCTCTGTGATAGCTCTTGTTCTTGCAATCGTTAAGAGGTTCAGAATCTGTGCTCTGTCGTTAAGAGGAAGTTCAGATAGCTCTGTGTGACTGTATAATTGTTCTTGCAATCGTTAAGAGGGTTCAAATAGCTCTGTGGAAAGAAATCAGTATAATTGTTTCTTGCAATCGTTAAGAGGTTCTGTGTATGAAGCTCTTGCAATCGTTAAAGAGGATTCAAATAGCTGTCAGTATAATTGTTCTTGCAATCGTTAAGGAAAGTTCGAATAGCTCAGATAGCTGTATGGTGTTCTGTTAAGTGTAGCTCTGTGTGTAGGCTATGGTGTTCTTGCAATCGTTAGAGGAGTTCAAATAGCTCTGTGTATGAGCTGTATAATTATTTCTTGCCAATCGTTAAAGAGTTCGGAAGATTCTGTTTGTAATAAACTTGCAATCGTTAAGGATTCGAATAGCTCTGTGTATGAATTATTTGTTCTTGCAATCGTTAAGAGGATTCGAATAGCTCTGTGTATGAAGCTGTATAATTGTTCTTGCAATCGTTAAAGTTCAAATGGCTCTGTGTGTGAATCAGTATAATTGTTCTTGCAATCGTTAAGAGGATTCAAATAGCTCTGTGTATGAAGCTGTAATTGTTCTTGCAATCGTTAAGAGGATTCAAATAGCTCTGTGTATATATTTTTCTTGAGCGATTCGTATCTGTGTGAATTGTTCTTGCAATCGTTAAGAGGATTAAATGGCTCTGTGTATGAAGCTGTATAATTGTTCTTTGATCGTTGAAGGATTCGAATAGCTCTGTGTATGAAGGCTGTATAATTGTTCTTGCAATCGTTAAGAGGATTCGAATTCTGAATATGAAGCTGTATATTTATTCCTTGAAGATTCAAAGGAATAGCTCTGCATATGAAGCTGTATAATTGTTCTTGCAATCGTTAGAGGGATTCAAATAGCTCTGTGAAGAAATGTATAATTGTTCTTGCAATCGTTAAGAGGATTCGAATACCAGCTCTGTGTATGAAGCTGTATAATTGTTCTACAATCATTAAGGAGGATTCAAATAGCTCTGTGTAGAAATCAGTATAATTGTTCTTGCAATCGTTAAGTTCAGATTCTGTGTAATGTATGGTGTTCTTGCAATCGTTAAGAAAATAGCTCTGTGTGTGAAGCTGTATAATTGTTCTTGCAATCGTTAAGAGTTCAAATAAGCTCTGTGTGTGAAGCCTATAATTGTTCTTGCAATCGTTAAGAGGATTCGAATAGCTCTGTGTATGAAACTGTATAATTGTTCTTTTGATCGTTAAGAGGATTCTGTATGTGAAATCGTTAAGAGGATTCGAATAGCTCTGTGTATGGAAAGCTGTATAATGTTCTTGCAATCGTTAAGAGGATTCGAATAGCTCTGTGTATGAAGCTGTATAATTGTTCTTTACACGCAATCGTTAAGAGGATTCGAATAGCTCTGTATGAGAAATCGTTTAGAGTTCATAACTCTGTTCATTATAATTGTTCTTGCAATCGTTAAGAGGATTCGAATAGCTCTGTGTATGAAGCTGTATAATTGTTCTTGCAATCGTTAAGAGGATTCAAATGGCTCTGTGTGAATCTGTATAATTGTTCTTGCAATCGTTAAGAGGGATTCGAATAGCTCTGTGTATGAAGCTGTATAATTGTTCTTGCAATCACGTTAAGAAAGTTCAAAATGGCTCTGTGTGTGAAGCTGTATAATTGTTCTTGCAATCGTTAAGAGGATTCGAATAGCTCTGTGTATGAAGCTGTATAATTGTTCTTGCAATCGTTAAAGAGGATTCGAATAGCTCTCTGTGTGAGCTGTATAATTGTTCTTGCCAATCGTTAAGGATTCGAATGGCTCTGTGTATAAAGCTGTATAATTGTTCTTGCAATCGTTAAGAGGATTCAAATAGCTCTGTGTATGAAGAAATCTGTATAATTGTTCTTGCAATCGTTAAAAAGTTCGAATAGCTCTACCAATGTATGAAGCTGTATAATTGTTCTTACGTCGTTAAGAGGATCAATCATTATAATTGTTCTTGCAATCGTTAAGATTCAAATAGCTCTGTGAAGAAATCAGTATAATTTTCTTGCAATCGTTAAGAAGGATTCAAACAGCTCTGTGTGAGCTGTATAATTGTTCTTGCAATCGTTAAGAGAGTTCGAATAGCTCTGTATGAAGCTGTATAATTGTTCTTTACAATCGTTAAGAGGATTCAATAGCTCTGTGAAAGAAATCAGTATAATTGTTCTTGCAATCGTTAGAGAGGATTCAGATAAGCTCTGTGTGCTGAAGCTGTATAATTGTTCTTGCAATCGTTAAAAGAGGATTGAATGGCTCTGTGTATGAAACTAATATGGTGTTCTTGCAATCGTTAAGAGGATTCCGAATAGCTCTATTGTATGAGCTAATATGGTGTTCTTGCAATCGTTAAGAGGATTCCGAGAAAATGGCTCTGTGAAGAAATCAGTATAATTGTTCTTGCAATCGTTAAGGATTCGAATAGCTCTGTGTATGAAGCGCAACCCATAATTGTTCTTGCAATCGTTAAGAAGATTCGAATAGCTCTGTGTATGAAGCTGTATAATTGTTCTTGCAATCGTTAAGAGGATTCAAAATAGCTCTGTGTATGAAGCTGTATAATTGTTCTTGCAATCGTTAAGAGGATTCGAATAGCTCTGTGTGAAGCTGTATAATTGTTCTTGCAATCGTTAAGAGGATTCGAATAGCTCTGTGTATGAAGCTGTATAATTGTTCTTGCAATCGTTAAGAGGATTCAAATAGCTCTGTGTGTATGAAGCTGTATAATTGTTCTTGCAATCGTTAGAGGATTCGAATAGCTCTGTGTATGAAGCTGTATAATTGTTCTTGCAATCGTTAGAGGATTCGAATAGCTCTGTGTATGAGCTGTATAATTGTTCTTGCAATCGTTAAGAGGATTCGAATGGCTCTGTGTGTGAAATCTGTATAATTGTTCTTTAATCGTTAAGAGAGTTCGAATAGCTCTGTGTATGAAGCTGTATAATTGTTCTTACAATCGTTAAAGGATTCGAATAGCTCTGTGTATGGAATCAATTATATTGTTCTTGCAATCGTTAAGAGGATTCGAATAGCTCTGTGTATGAAGCTGTATAATTGTTCTTGCAATCGTTAAGAGGATTCGAATAGCTCTGTGTATGAAGCTGTATAATTGTTCTTGCAATCGTTAAGAGAGGGATTCCGAATAGCTCTGTGGCATGAAGCTGTATAATTGTTCTTGCAATCGTTAAGAGGATTCAGATAGCTCTGTGTATGAAGCTGTATAATTGTTCTTGCAATCGTTAAGAGGATTCGAATAGCTCTGTGTATGAAGCTGTATAATTGTTCTTACAATCGTTAAGAGTTCGAATAACTCTGTGTGTGAAGCTGTATAATTGTTCTTGCAATCATTAAGAGGATTCGAATAGCTCTGTGTATGAACTGTATAATTGTTCTTACCCAATCGTTAAGAGGATTCAAATAGCTCTGTGGAAGAAATCATATAATTGTTCTTGCAATCATTAAGAGGATTCAAAATAGCTCTGTGTATGAAGCTGTATAATTGTTCTTGCAATCGTTAAAGACGATTCGAATAGCTCTGTGTATGAAGCTGTATAATTGTTCTTGCAATCGTTAAGAGGTTCAAATAACTCTGTGTAATAGTTCTTGTCGTTAAGAGGATTCAAATAGCTCTGTGTATGAATCCCATAATTTTCTTGCAATCGTTAAAGAGTTCAAATAAGCTCTGTGAAAGAAGCTGTATAATTGTTCTTGCAATCGTTAGAGGAGTTCGAATGGCTCTGTGTATGAGCTGTATAATTGTTCTTGCAATCGTTAAGAGGATTCGAATAGCTCTGTGAAGAAATCTGTATAATTGTTCTTGCCCAATCGTTAAGAGGATTCGAATAGCTCTGTGTATGAAGCTGTATAATTGTTCTTGCAATCGTTAAGAGGATTCAAATAGCTCTGTGAAATAAGTATAATTGTTCTTGCAATCGTTAAGAGGGATTCAAATAGCTCTGTGAATGAATCTGTATAATTGTTCTTGCAATCGTTAGAGGATTCGAATAGCTCTGTGTATGAAGCTGTATAATTGTTCTTGCAATCGTTAAGAGGGAGTTCAAATAGCTCTGTGTATGAAATCCAGTAATTGTTCTTGCAATCGTTAAGAGGATCGAATAATCTCTGTGTGAAGCTGTAATTGTTCTTGCAATCGTTAAGAGGATTCCGAATAGCTCTGTGTATGGCTGTATAATTGTTCTTGCAATCGTTAGGAGGATTCAAATAAAACTGTGTATGAAGCTGTATAATTTGTTTTTGCAATCGTTAGAGGATTCAAGAATAGCTCTGTGTGAAATATAATTGTTCTTGCAATCGTTAAGAGTTCGGAATAGCTCTGTGTGTGAAGCTGTATAATTGTTCTTGCAATCGTTAAGAGGATTCAAATAGCTCTGTAGAAAATCAGTATGCCTTTGCAATCGTTAAGAGGATTCGAATAGCTCTGTGTATGAAGCTGTATAATTGTTCTTGCAATCGTTAGAGGATTCAAATGCTCTGTGAAGAAATCAGTACAATTGTTCTTGCAATCGTTAAGAGGATTCGAATAATCTGTAATATGAAGCTGTATAATTGTTCTTGCAATCATTAAGAGGATTCCGACTCTGTGTAACAAGGCTGCTATAATTGTTCTTGCAATCCGTTAAAGAGGATTCAAATAGCTCTGTGAAGGAAATCAGTATAATTTTCTTGCAATCGTTAAGAGGATTCGAATAGCTCTGTGTATGAAGCTGTATAATTGTTCTTGCAAATCGTTAAGAGGATTCAGATAGCTCTGTGTATGAAGCTGTATGGTTGTTCTTGCAATCGTTAAGAGGATCTCAAATAATTGCTCTTGCAATCGTTAGAAACAAATAGCTCTGTGAAGGGAAATCAGGTTGTTCTTTGCAATCGTTAAGAGATCGAATGAATAGGCCTGTGGCGAAGCTGCATAATTGTTCTTGCAATCGTTAAGTGGATCAAATAGCTCTGTGTATGATGCTGTATAATTGTTCTTGCAATCTCTTTAAGAGGATTCGAATAGCTCTGTGTATGAAGTTGCATAATTGTTCTGCAATCGTTAAGTGATTCAAATAGCTCTGTGAAGAAATCAGTATAATTGTTCTGCAATCGTTAAGAGGATTCGAATAGCTCTGTGTATGAAGCCGTATAATTGTTCTTGCAATCGTTAAGAGGATCTGAATAGCTCTGCGTATGAAGCTGTAATAATTGTTCGCAATCGTTAAGAGGATCTCGAATACCTGTGTGAAGCTGTATAATTGTTCTTGCAATCGTTAAGAGGATTCAAACAGCTCTGTGAAGAAACCAGGTAATTGTTCTGCAATCGTTAAGAGGATTCGAAGAAGCTCTGCAGCAGTTTTGTACAATTGTTCTTGCAATCGTTAAGAGGTGATTCAAATAGCTCTGGTGAAGAAATCAGTATAATTGTTCTTGCAATCATTGAAGGGATTCAAATAAGCCTCTGTGAAGAAATCCAGTATAATTGTTCTTGCAATCGTTAAAGGAGGATTCGAATAGCTCTGTGTATGAAGCTGTATAATTGTTCTTGATCATTAAGAAGAAGTTAAATAAACAGAAGAAATCAGTATAATTGTTCTTGCAATCGTTAAGAGGATTCGAATAGCTCTGTATGAAGCTGTATAATTGTTCTTGCAATCGTTAAGGAGATTCGAATAGCTCTGTGTGGACTGTAATTATTCTGCAATCGTTAAGAGGATTCCGAAGATAGCTCTGTGTATGACTGTATAATTGTTCTTGCAATCGTTAAGAGTTCAAAGAATAGCTCTGTATGGCTTGTAATTGTTCTTGCAATCGTTAAGAGGATTCGAATAGCTCCGTGTATGAGCTGTATAATTGTTCTTGCAATCGTTAAGAGGATTCGAAATAGCTCAGTGTATGGGCTGTATAAGCTCTGTGTATGAAGCTGTAAATTGTTCTTGCAATCGTTAAGAGGATTCGAATAGCTCTGTGTATGAAGCTGTATAATTGTTCTTGCAATCGTTAAGAGGATTCAAATAGAATAGTTCTGTGTATGAAGCTGTATAATTGTTCTTGCAATCGTTAAGAGGAATAGCTCTGTGTATGAAATAATTGTTCTGTCGTTAAGAGGATTCAAATAGCTCTGTGTAATTGTTCTTGCAATCGTTAAGAGGATTCGAAAGCTGTATAATTGTTCTTGCAATCGTTAAGAGAGTTCGAATGGCTCTGTGTATGAAGCTGTATAATTGTTCTTGCAATCGTTAAGAGGATTCGAATAGCTCTGTGTATGAAGCATATAATTATTCTTGCAATCGTTAAGAAGAGGATTCAGATAGCTCTGTGTATAGAAGCTGTATAATTGAAGAATTTCTTGCAATCGTTAAAGTGGATTCGAATAGCTCTGTGTATGGCTGTATAATTGTTCTTTACGATTCAATCGTTAAAGCTGGATTCTTGCAATAGCTTCAAATAGCTCTGTAAGAGAAATCCAGTATAATTGTTCTTTCGTTAAGAGATTCGCAATCTGTTGTATAATTATTCTTACTGAATCGTTAGATTCAGAATAGCTCTGTGTATGAAGCTGTATAATTGTTCTTGCAATCGTTAAGAGGATTCAAAAGATAGCTCTGTGAAACTGTATAAACTCGTTATAATTGTTCTGTGCAATCGTTAAGAGTTCGAATAGCTCTGTGTATGAAGCTATATAATTATTTCAGGACTGGCTCTGTGTATATAATTGTTCTTGCAATCGTTAAGAGGATTCAAATAGCTCTGTGAAGAAATCAGTATAATTGTTCCTTTTTTAATCGTTAAGGATTCAAAAATAGCTCTGTGTATGAAGCTGTATAATTGTTCTTTACAGTCGTTAAAGAGGATTCGAATAGCTCTGTGTATGATGCTGTATAATTGTTCTTGCAATCGTTAAGAGGATTCGAATAGCTCTGTGTATGAAGCTGTATAATTGTTCTTGCAAATCGTTCAAATAGTGGATTCAAATAATTGTTCTTTTCTCGATTAAGAAATCAATTCTGTATAATTAATTGTTCTTGCAATCGAGGATTAAATGAGGAGAAATCGTATAATTGTTCTTGCAATCGTTAAGAGTTCGTAGCTCTGTATGAGCTGTATAATTGTTCTTGCAATCGTTAAGAGGATTCAGATAGCTCTGTGTATGAAACTGTATAATTGTTTCTTGCAGTCGTTAAGAGGATTCGAATAGCTCTGTGTATGAAGCTGTATAATTGTTCTTGCAATCGTTAGAGGATTCAAATAGCTCTAATGAATGAATCAGTATAATTGTTCTTGCAATCGTTAAGAATTCAAATGGCTCATGTGTATGAAGCTGTATAATTGTTCTTACCCAATCGTTAAGAGGATTCAAATGAAACTGTGAAGAAATCAATATAAATTGTTCTTGCAATCGTTAAAGAGGATTCGAATAACTCTGTGTATGAAGCTGTATAATTGTTCTTGCAATCATTAAGAGGTTCGTAAGCTTCGAATAGCTCTGTGTAATTGTTCTAAATCATTAAAGAGGATTAATAATTGTTGTAAACCTTGCAATCGTTAAATCGATGAGGATTTAAATGGCTCTGTATGAAGCTGTATAATTGTTCTTGCAATCGTTAAGAGAGTTCGAAAGATAGCTCTGTGTATGAAGCTGTATAATTGTTCTTACAATCGATCAGAGGATTCGAATAGCTCTGTGTGTAGAAGCTGTATAATTGTTCTTTACAATCGTTAAGAAGTTCGAATAGCTCATGTATGGAAACTGTATAATTGATACTTGCAATCGTTAGAAAGATTCAGAATAGCTCTGTGTATGAAGCTGTATAATTATTCTTGCAATCGTTAAGAAGGATTCGGAAATAGCTCTGTGTATGAAGCTGTATAATTGTTCTTGCAATCGTTAAGAGGATTCCGAAGAAGCTCTGTGAAGAAATCTGTATAATTGTTCTTGCAATCGTTAGAGTTCAGATAGCTCAGGGTATAATTGTTCTGTCGTTAAGGATTCGAATAGCTCTGTATAATTGTTCTTGCAATCGTTAAGAGAATTCGAATGGCTCTGTGTGAAGCTGTATAATTGTTTCTTGCAATCGTTGGAAAGGATTCGAATAGCTCTGTGTATAGAAGCTGTATAATTGTTCTTGCAATCGTTAAAGTTCAGATAGCTCTGTGTGGAAATAGCTTCTTAATCGTTGAAGAAATCTCAGTATAATTGTTCTTGCAATCGTTAAGAGGATTCAGAATAGCTCTGTGTGTATGAGCTGTATAATCGTTAAGAGTTCAGTTCTTACCTTGCAATCGTTAAGACCAGGATTCTGTATAGCTCTGTCGTTAGAGTGGTTCGAATGGCTCTGTGTATAATTGTTCTTGCAATCGTTAAGGAAGGTTCAAATAGCTCTGTGAAGAAATCAGTATAATTGATCTTGCAATCGTTAAGAGGATTCGAATAGCTCTGTGTATGAAGTGTATAATTGTTCTTGCAATCGTTAAGAGGATTCGAATAGCTCTGTGTATGAGCTTGTTCTTGCAGTCGTTATTGTTCTTTTGAAGCTGCAATCGTTCTTGCAATCATTGGAGGATTCAAATGGCTCTGTGTGTAAAGCAGTAAATTGTTCTTGCAATCGTTAAGAGGATTCGAATAAGCTCTAATAATGAAGCTGTAATTGTTCTTTACCAATCGTTAAGTGGATTCAAATAGCTCTGTGAAGAAATCAGTATAATTGTTCTTGCAATCGTTAAGAGGTTCGAATGGCTCTGTGTATGAAGCTGTATAATTGTTCTTGCAATCGTTAAGAAGTTCAAATAGCTCTGTGAAGAATCAGTATAATTATTCTTGCAATCATTAGAGAGAGTTCGAATAGCTCTGTGTATGAAGCTGTGTAATTGTTCTTTACGCAATCGTTAAGATTCGAATAGCTCTGTGTGTGAAATATAATTGTTCTTGCAATCGTTGGAAGGGTTTAAATAGCTCTGTATATGAAGCTGTATAATTGTTCTTGCAATCGTTAAGAGGGGATTCAAATAATACTGTATATGAAGCTGTATAATTGTTCTTGCAATCGTTAAGAGGATTCAAATGGCTCTGTGTGAGCTGTATATTGTTCTTTTGTGTTCTTTCAATAGCTCTGTGAAGAAATCAGTATAATTGTTCAAAATTCGAATAGCTCTGTGTATGGAAGCTGTATAATTGTTCTTGCAATCGTTAAGAGGATTCGAATAGCTCTGTGTATGAAGGTCTGTATAATTGTTCTTGCAATCGTTAAGAGGATTCGAATAGCTCTGTATGAAGCTGTATAATTGTTCTTGCAATCGTTAAGAGTTCAAGAGCTCTGTGTTAAATAGCTCTGTGGCGATATGAATCAGTATAATTGTTCTTGCAATCGTTAAGAGGATTCAGATAGCTCTGTGTATGAAGCTGTATAATTGTTCTTGCAATCGTTAAGAGGATTCGAATAGCTCTGTGTATAAGCTCTGTGTTAAGAGGATCGAATAGCTCTGTGTATGAAGCTGTATAATTGTTCTTGCAATCGTTAAGAGGATTCGAATAGCTCTGTGAAGAAGCTGGGCATGTTCTTGCAATCGTTAAGAGGATCTGAATAGCTCTGTGTATGAAGCTGCATAATTGTTCTTTAATCCTTGCAATCGTTAAGAGGATTCATGATAGCTCTGTGTAATATTCGTATGAAGCTGTATAATTGTTCTTGCAATCGTTAAGAGGATTCGAATAGCTCTGTGTATGAAGCTGTATAATTGTTCTTGCAATCGTTAAGAGGATTCGAATAGCTCTGTGTATGAAGCTGCATAATTGTTCTTGCATAATTGTTCTTAATTGTTCTGCAATCGTTAAGAGGATTCAAATAGCTCTGTGAAGGAAATCAATATAATTGTTCTTGCAATCGTTAAGAGGATTCGAATAGCTCTGTGTATGAAGCTGTATAATTGTTCTTGCAATCGTTAAGAGGATTCGAATAGCTCTGTGTATGAAGCTGTATAATTGTTCTTGCAATCGTTAAGAGGATTCAAATAGCTCTGTGAAGAAATCTGTATAATTGTTTGCAATCGTTCTTGAGGATTCGAATGGCTCTGTGTATGAAGCTGTATAATTGTTCTTGCAATCGTTAAGAGGATTCGAATAGCTCTGTGTATGAAGCTGTATAATTGTTCTTGCAATCGTTAAGAGGATTCAAATAGCTCTGTGTATGAAGCTGTATAATTGTTCTTTCTGCAATCGTTAAGAGGATTCAGAATAGTTCTGTGTATGAAGCTGTATAATTGTTCTTGCAATCGTTAAGGGGATTCGAATAGCTCTGTGTATGAAGCTGTATAATTGTTCTTGCAATCGTTAAGAGGATTCAAATAGCTCTGTGTATGGCTCTGTATAATTGTTCTTGCAATCGTTAAGAGGATTCAAATAGCTCTGTTAAGAAGAAATCTGTATAATTGTTCTTGCAATCGTTAAGAAAGTTCGTCAATCGTTAAGAATAATATTCTTGCTCTGTGTATGAAGAGGATTCAAATATTATAATAATTGTTCTTGCAATCGTTAAGTGATTCGAATAGCTCTGTATGAATGTATAATTGTTCTCTCGTTAAGAGGATTCAAATAGCTCTGTGAAATCTATAATTGTTCTTGCAATCGTTAAGAGGATTCGAATAGCTCTGTGTGTGAAGCTGTATAATTGTTCTTCTGTGAAGAAATCAAATCGTTAAGGAGGATTCAGATATCTCTCTGTGTATGATCGTTAATTGTTCTTGCAATCGGAGGATCAAAATAGCTCTGTGTGAAGCTGTATAATTGTTCTTGCAATCGTTAAGAGGATTCAAATAGCTCTGTGTGAAATCAGTGTAATTATTCTTGCAATCGTTAAGAGGATTCAAATAGCTCTGTGTATGAAGCCGATAATTGTTCTGCAATCGTTATAATTGTTCTTTGTTCAATCGTTAAGAGGATTCGAATAGCTCTGTGTATGAAGCTGTATAATTGTTCTTGCAATCGTTAAGAGGATTCGAATAGTTCTGCTAATGAATAGCTGTGTAATTGTTCTTGCAATCGTTAAGAGGATTCAAATAGCTCTGTGAAGAAATAGCTCTTGCAATCGTTAAGAATTCGAATAGCTCTGTATGAAGCCTATAATTGTTCTTGCAATCGTTAAGAGGATTCGAATAGCTCTGTGTATGAAGCTGTATAATTGTTCTTGCAATCGTTAAGAGGATTCAGCTGTATAATTGCTCTGTGTATAGCTATGAAGCTTAATTGTTCTTGCAATCGTTAAGAGAGTTCAAGATAGCTCTGTGTATGAAGCTGTATAATTGTTCTTGCAATCGTTAAGAGGATTCAAATAGCTCTGTGAAAATCAGTATAATTGTTCTTGCAATCGTTAAGAGGATTCGAAGATAGCTCTGTGTGTGAGCTGTATGGTGTTCTTTGCAATCGTTAAGAGGATTCAAATATAGCTCTGTATGAAAGAAATCAGTATAATTGTTCTTGCAATCGTTAAGAGGATTCGAATAGCTCTGTGTATGGAAGCTGTATAATTGTTCTTGCAATCATTAAGAGGATTCAAATAGCTCTGTATGAAGCTGTATAATTGTTCTTGCAATCGTTAAGAGGATTCAAATAGCTCTGTGTATGAAGCTGTATAATTGTTCTTGCAATCGTTAAGAGGATTCGAATAGCTCTGTATGAAGCTGTATAATTGTTCTTACCAATCGTTAGAGGATTCGAATAGCTCTGTGTATGATAATTGTTCTTGTAATCGTTAAGAGGATTCGAATAGCTCTGTGTGTAGGCATATGGTATTCAATCGTTAAGAAATAGCTCTGTTCTGTATAATTGTTCTTGCAATCGTTAAGTTGAATAGCTCTGTGTATGAAGCTGGTGTTCTTGCATCGTTAATTGTTCTTGCAATCGTTAAGCAATGGTTGGATTCAAATAGCTCTGTGTATGAAAGCTGTATAATTGTTCTTTAAGCGAATAGCTCGTTAAGAGTTCAGATAGCTCTGCAATCGTTAAGAATTCGAATAGCTGTATAATTGTTCTTGCAATCGTTAAGAGGATTCGAATAGCTCTGTGTATGAAGCTGTATAATTGTTCTTGCAATCGTTAAGATTCAAATAGCTCTGTGTATGAAGTTGTATAATTGTTCTTGCAATCGTTAAGAGGATTCGAATAGTTCTGTGTATGAAGCTGTATAATTGTTCTTGCAATCGTTAAGAGGATTCAAATAGCTCTGTGTATGAAATCAATATAATTGTTCTTGCAATCGTTAAGAGGATTCGAATGTGTATGGCTCTATAATTGTTCTGCAATCGTTAAGAGGATTCGAATAGCTGTATAATTGTTCTTATTCTTGCAATCGTTAAGAGGATTCGAATAGCTCTGTGTATGAAGCTGTATAATTGTTCTTGCAATCGTTAGGAGGATTCGAATGGCTCTGTGTAGTGTTCTGTATAATTGTTCTTGCAATCGTTAAGAAATTCGAATAGCTCTGTTCTGTATAATTGTTCTTAAGATCGTTAAGATTCGAATAGCTCTGTGTATGAAGCTGTATAATTGTTCTTGCAATCGTTAAGAGGATTCAAATGAATAGCTCTGTGAATGAAGCTGTATAATTGTTCTTGCAATCGTTAAGAGGATTCGAATAGCTCTGTGTATGAAGCTGTATAATTGTTCTTGCAATCGTTAAGAGGATTCAAATAGCTCTGTGAAGAAATCAGTATAATTGTTCTTGCAATCGTTAAGAGGATTCGAATAGCTCTGTGTATGAAGCTGTGTTCTTGCAATCGTTGAAAGATTCGAATAGCTCTGTGTGATGCTGTATAATTGTTCTTGCAATCGTTAAGAGGATTCAAATAGCTCTGTGTATGAAGCTGTATAATTGTTCTTGCAATCGTTAAAGGATTCAAATAGCTCTGTGTATGAAGCTGTATAATTGTTCTTGCAATCGTTAAGAGGATTCGAATGGCTCTGTGTATGAAGCTGTATAATTGTTCTTGCAATCGTTAAGAGGATTCGAATAGCTCTGTGTATGAAGCTGTATAATTGTTCTTACCAATCGTTAAGAGGATTCAATAGCTCTGTGTAAGAAGTTGCATAATTGTTCTTGCAATCGTTAAGAGGATTCAGCTCTGTGTAGAAGCTGTATAATTGTTCTTGCAATCGTTAAGAGGATTCGAATAGCTCTGTGTATGAAGCTGTATAATTGTTCTTGCAATCGTTAAGAGGATTCAAATAGCTCTGTGAAGAAATATAATTGTTCTTGCAATCGTTAAGAGGATTCGAATAGCTCTGTGTATGAAGCTGCATAATTGTTCTTGCAATCGTTAAGAGGATTCAAATAGCTCTGTGAAAGAGTGAATCAGTATAATTGTTCTTGCAATCGTTAAGAGGATTCGAATAGCTCTGTGTATGAAAGCTGTATAATTGTTCTTGCAATCGTTAAGAGGATTCGAATAGCTCTGTGTATGAAGCTGTATAATTGTTCTTGCAATCGTTAAGAGGATTCGAATAGCTCTGTGTATGAAGCTGTATAATTGTTCTTGCAATCGTTAAGAGGGATTCGAATAGCTCTGTGTATGAAGCTGTATAATTCTTCTTGCAATCGTTAAGAGGATAATTGTTCGAATAGCTCTGTGTATGAAGCTGTATAATTGTTCTTGCAATCGTTAAAAGGATTCGGAATAGCTCTGTGAAGAAATCAAGGTATAATTGTTCTTGCAATCGTTAAGAGGATTCAAATAGCTCTGTGTTCTTGCACTGCTAAGAGGAAATATTTGCTGTATAATTGTTCTTGCAATCGTTAAGAGGATTCGAATAGCTCTGTGTATGAAGCTGTGTTCTGCAATCGTTAAGAGGATTCAAATAGCTCTGTGAAGAAATAATTGTTCTTGCAATCGTTAAGAGGATTCGAATAGCTCTGTGTAAAGCCGTATAATTGTTCTTGCAATCGTTAAGAGGATCAAATAGCTCTGTTCTGTATAATTGTTCTTGCAATCGTTAAGAGGATTCGAATAGCTCTGTGTATGAAGCTGTATAATTGTTCTTGCAATCGTTAAGAGGGGATTCAAATAGCTCTGTGTATGAAGCTGTATAATTGTTCTTGCAATCGTTAAGAGGATTCGAATAGCTCTGTGTATGAAAATAGCTGTAAGAAATATAATTGTTCTTGCAATCGTTAATTGTTCTGCAATCAAAGGATTCGAATAGCTCTGTGTATGAAGCTGCATAATTGTTCTTGCAATCGTTAAGAGGATTCGAATAGCTCTGTGTATGAAGCTGTATAATTGTTCTTGCAATCGTTAGAGGATTCGAATATGTGTATGAAGCTGTATAATTGTTCTTGCAATCGTTAAGAGGATTCAAATAGCTCTCTGTGTATGAAGCTGTATAATTTTTCTTACCCAATCGTTAAGAGGATTCGAATAGCTCTGTGTAAGAAATCTGTATAATTGTTCTTGCAATCGTTAAGAGGATTCGAATAGCTCTGTGTATGAAGCTGTATAATTGTTCTTGCAATCGTTAAGAGGATTCTGTGAAGAAATCAGCTAATTGTTCTGTCGTTAAGAGGATTCGAATGGCTCTGTGTATGAAGCTGTATAATTGTTCTTGCAAAGAGGATTCGAATCTCATGTATGAAGCCGTATAATTGTTCTTGCAATCGTTAAGAGGATTCAAAATCTGTGTAGAAGCTCTGTCGTTAAGAGGAAATAGCTCTGTGTGAAGCTGTATAATTGTTCTTGCAAATCGTTAAGAGGATTCGAATGGCTCTGTGTATGAAGCTGTATAATTGTTCTTGCAATCGTTAAGAGGATTCGAATAGCTCTGTGTATGAAGCTGTATAATTGTTCTTGCAATCGTTAAGAGGATTCAAATAGCTCTGTGTATGAAGCTGTAACTAATCGTTAAGTTCGAATAGCTCTGTGTATGAAGCTGTATAATTGTTCGTTAAGAGGATTCAAATAGCTCTGTGTATGAAATCTGTATAATTGTTCTTGCAATCGTTAAGAGAGGATTCAAATAGCTCTGTGTATGAAATCTATATAATTGTTCTTGCAATCGTTAAGAGGATTCGAATGAGCTCTGTGTATGAAGCTGTATAATTGTTCTTGCAATCGTTAAGAGGGATTCGAATAGCTCTGTGTATGAAGCTGTATACTTGTTCTTTGCAATCGTTAAGAGAGTTCGAATAGCTCTGTGTATGAAGCTGCATAATTGTTCTTGCAATCGTTAAGAGAGGATTCAAATAGCTCTGTGAAGAAATCAGTATAATTGTTCTTGCAATCGTTAAGAGGATTCGAATAGCTCTGTGTATGAAGCTATAATTGTTCTTGCAATCGTTAAGAGGAATAGTTCAGATAGCTCTGTGTTCAAATGCTATATAGTGTTCTTGCAATCGTTGTTCTTTCGAATAGCTCTGTGTAAGCTGTATAATTGTTCTTGCATCGTTAAGATATCAAATGGCTCTGTGAAGAAATCAGTATAATTGTTCTTGCAATCGTTAAGAGGATTCGAATAGCTCTGTGTCTGTATAATTGTTCTTGCAATCGTTAAGAGGATTCCGAATAGCTCTGTGTATGAAGCTGTATAATTGTTCTTGCAATCGTTAAGAGGGATTCGAATAGCTCTGTGTATGAAGCTGTATAATTGTTCTTGCAATCGTTAAGAGGATTCAAATAGCTCTGTGGAAGAAATCAGTATAATTGTTCTTGCAATCGTTAAGAGGATTCGCTCTGTGTATGATAGTTCTGTGTAAGAAGCTGTATAATTGTTCTTGCAATCGTTAAGAGGATTCGAATAGCTCTGTGTATCTGAAGCTGTATAATTGTTCTTGCAATCGTTAAGAGGATTCAAATGGCTCTGTGAAGAAATCGTATAATTTTCTTGCAATCGTTAAGAGGATTCGAATAGCTCTGTGTATGAATTTGTTCTTGCAATCGTTAAGAGGATTCAAATAGCTCTGGATTCAAATAATTGTTCTTGCAATCGTTAAGAATTCGAATAGCTCTGTGTATAATTGTTCTTGTTCTTGCAATCGTTAAGAGGATTCGAATAGCTCTGTGTATGAAGCTGTATAGTGTTCTTGTCATTATCGTTAATTCAGATAGCTCTGTATGAAGTGTTCTTCTTGCAATCGTTAGAGGATCTCTGTATGAAGCTGTATAATTGTTCTTGCAATCGTTAAGAGGATTCAAATAGCTCTGTGTATGAAGCTGTATAATTGTTCTTGCAATCGTTAAGAAGGATTCGAATGGCTCTGTGAAAGAAAGCTGTATAATTGTTCTTGCAATCGTTAAGAAGTTCGAATAGCTCTGTGTATGAAGCTGTATAATTGTTCTTGCAATCGTAAAATTCGAATAGCTCTGTGTATGATGCTGTATAATTGTTCTTTACAATCGTTAGAAAGTTCGAATAGCTCTGTGTATGAAGCTGTAATTGTTCTTACAATCGTTAGAGGATTCGAATAAGCTCTGTGTGTATGAAGCTGTATAATTGTTCTTGCAATCGTTAAGAGGATTCGAATAGCTCTGTGTATGAAGCTGTATAATTGTTCTTGCAATCGTTAAGAGATTCGAATAGCTCTGTGTATGAAGCTGTATAATTGTTCTTTCGTTAAGAGACAATCGTTAAGAAGCTGTATAATTGTTCGAATAGCTTCTAGTGTGGATGAAGCTGTATAATTGTTCTGTCGTTAAGAGGATAATTGTTCTGCATTCTTGCAATCGTTAAGAGGATTCAAATAGCTCTGTATGAAGCTGTATAATTGTTCTTGCACCGTTATCTGAATAGCTCTGTGTATGAAGCTATTGTTCTTGCAATCGTTAGAGAAAATTCGAATAGCTCTGTGTATGAAGCTGTATAATTGTTCTTGGCAATCGTTAAGAGGATTCGAATAGCTCTGTGTATGAAGCTGTATAATTGTTCTTGCAATCGTTAAGAGGATTCGAATAGCTCTGTGTATGAAGCTGTATAATTGTTCTTTGCAATCGTTAAGAGGATTCGAATAGCTCTGTGTATGAAGCTGTGGCTTGTTCTTGCAATCGTTAAGAGGATTCGAATCCAGTATAATTGTTCTTGCAATCGTTAAGAGGATTCGAATAGCTCTGTGTATGAAGCTGTATAATTGTTCTTGCAATCGTTAAGAGGATTCAAATAGCTCTGAAGATGAATCTGTATAATTGTTCTTTAATCCCGTTAAGAGGATTCGAATAGCTCTGTATGAAGCTGTGCATAATTGTTCTTGCAATCGTTAAGAGGATTCGAATAGCTCTGTGTATGAAGCTGTATAATTGTTCTTGCAATCGTTAAGAGGATTCAACAGCTCTCTGTGAAGAAATCAGTATAATTGTTCTTGCAATCGTTAAGAGAGTTCGAATAGCTCTGTGTATGAAGCTGTTATAATTGTTCTTGCAATCATTAAGAGGATTCAAATCTGCGTATGAAGCTGTATAATTGTTCTTTAAATCGAAGAGAGGATCAATAATGTGTATATAATTGTTCTTCTTGCAATCGTTAAGAGGATCGAATAGCTCTGTGTATGAAGCTGTATAATTGTTGCAATCGTTAAGAGGATTCAAAATAGCTCTGTGTATGAAGCAGTATAATTGTTCTTGCAATCGTTAAGAAGGATTCGAATAGCTCTGTGAAGCTGTAATTGTTCTTGCAATCGTTAAGAGGATTCGAATAGCTCTGTGTATGAAGCTGTATAATTGTTCTTTAAATCGTTAAGAGGATTTTAAATAGCTCTGTATGGGCCAGTATAATTGTTCTTGCAATCGTTAAGAGGATTCGGAATAGCTCTGTGTATGAAGCTGCATAATTTGTTCTTGCAAATCGTTAAGAGGATTCAAAATAGCTCTGTGTATGAAGCTGTATAATTGTTCAATCGTTAAGAGGAGATTCAAATACCTGTGAAGAAATCTGTATAATTGTTCTTGCAATAAAAAGAGGATTCGAATCTGTTATGAAGCTGCATAATTGCTCTGTGAAAATAATGAAATCAATTATAATTGTTCTTGCCAATCGTTAAGAGGATTCGAATAGCTGTGTGTATGAAGCTGTATAATTGTTCTTGCAATCGTTAAGAGGTGATTCAAATAGCTCTGTGTATGAAGCTGTATAATTGAAAAAAATTTTGCAATTGTTCTTGCAATCGTTAAGAGGAATTGTTCTGCAATCGTTAAGAGGATTCGAATAGCTGTGTATGAAGCTGTATAATTGTAATAATTGTTCCGTGTATGAAGCACCTTGCAATCGTTAAGAGGATTCGAATAGCTCTGTGTATGAAGCTGTATAATTGTTCTTGCAATCGTTAAGAGGATTCGAATTCTGTGTATGAAGATAGCTCTGTGAATAGCCTGAAAGCGAAGCTGTATAATTGTTCTTTGCAATCGTTAAGAGGATTCAGAATAGCTCTCTGTGTATGAAGTTGTATAATTGTTCCCCACAATCGTTAAGAGGATTCGAATAGCTCTGTGTATGAAGCTGCATAATTTCTTCAATCGTTACCAATCATAATTGTTAAAGAGGATTCGAATAGCTCCGTGTATGAAGCTGTATAATTGTTCTTGCAATCGTTAAGAGGATTCGAATAGCTCTGTAAAGCTGTATAATTGTTCTCTCGTTAAAGTGAATATGAAAGCTGTATAATTGTTCTTCCAATCGTTAAGAGGATTCGAATAATCTGTATGAAGCTGTATAATTGTTCTAATCGTTAAGAGGATTCTTGTATGAAGCAATCGTTAAGAGGATTCGAATAGATAGCTCTCAATCGTGTATTCGAAGCTGTATATGAAGTGTATAATTGTTCTTGCAATCGTTAAGAGTGATTCAAACAAATTTGTTCGAAGTTGTATAATTGTGTATGTTAAGGATTCAAATAGCCTAAGAAATCAATTGTTCTTGCAATCGTTAAGAGGATTGAATAGCTCTCTGTGTGAAGCTGTATAATTGTTCTTGCAATCGTTAAGAGGATCGAATAGCTCTGTGTATGAAGCTGTATAATTGTTCTTTACAATCGTTAAGAGGATTCAAATAGCCTGTGAAGAAATCTGTTCTGTTAAGGATTCGAATAGCTGTATAATTGTTCTTGCAATCGTTAAGAGGATTCAAATAGCTCAATATGAAGCTGTATAATTGTTCTTGCAATCGTTAAGAGGATTCGAATAGCTCTGTGTATGAAGCTGTATAATTGTTCCTTGCAATCGTTAAGAGGATTCGAATAGCTCTGTGTGGCGAAGCTGTATAATTGTTCTTGCAATCGTTAAGAGGATTCGAATTATTCTTGCATAATTGTTAAATGTTGGAGGATTGAATAGCTCTGTGTATGAAGTTGCATAATTGTTCTTGCAATCGTTAGTGGATTCAATAGCTCTTGTGTATGAAGCTGTATAATTGTTCTTGCAATCGTTAAGAGGATTCAAATAGCTCATGAAGAAATCAGTATAATTGTTCTTGCAATCGTTAAGAGGATTCGAATAGCTCTGTGTATGAAGCTGTATAGTGTTCTTGCAATCGTTAAGAGGATTCAAAATAGCTCTGTGTATGAAGCTGTTCTAATTTAAGAGGATTCTTTGAAGAATCGTTAAGTTCTGGGGATTCGAATAGCTCTGTGTATGAAGCTGTATAATTGTTCTTGCAATCGTTAAGAGGATTCAAATAGCTCTGTGAAGAAATCAGTAAATTGTTCTAATCGTATAATTGTTCTTTTGTTCAATCGTTAAGAGGATTCGAATAGCTCTGTGTATGAAGTTGCATAATTGTTCTTGCACCGTAAGAGGATCGAATAGCTCTGTGTATGATGCTGTATAATTGTTCTTGCAATCGTTAAGAGGATTCGAATAGCTCTGTGTATGAAGCTGTATAATTGTTCTTGCAATCGTTAAGGAAGATTTGTTCTTGCAATCGTTAATAATAGCTCTGTGTATGAAGCTGTATAACAGCTGCAATATAATTGTTCTTACAATCGTTAAGAGGATTCGAATATCTGTGTATGAAGCTGTATAATTGTTCTTGCAATCTGAATTATGAAGCTGTATAATTGGATTCAGGATTCGATAGCTCTGTGTATGAAGCTGCATAATTGTTCTTGCAATCGTTAAGAGATCAAATAGCTCTGTGTATGAAGCTGTATAATTGTTCTTGCAATCGTTAAGAGGATTCAAATAATCTGTGTGTAAGAAATCAGTATAATTGTTCTGCAATCGTTAAGAGGATTCGAATAGCTCTGTGTATGAAGCTGTATAATTGTTCTTGCAATCGTTAAGAGATTGAATAGCCTGTGAATGAAGCAATTATAATTGTTCTTGCAATCGTTAAGAGGATTCAAATAACTCTGTGTATGAAGCTGTATAATTGTTCTTGCAATCGTTAAGAGGATTCGAATAGCTCTGTGTATGAAGCTGTATAATTGTTCTTGCAATCGTTAAGAGGATTATGAATAGCTCTGTAAGAGGATCTGAATAGCTCTGTGTAAGGAAGCTGTATACCACTGCAATCGTTAAGAGGATTCGAATAGCTCTGTGCATGAAGTTGCATAATTGTTCTTGGCAATCAGCAAGAGTATTTAAATAGCTCTGTGTATGAAGCTGTATAATTTCCGGCAATCGTTAAGGATCTCGAATAGCTCTGTGTATGAAATTGCATAATTGTTCTTGCAATCGTTAAGAGATTCGAATAGCTCTGTGTATGAAGCTGCATAATTGTTCTGCAATCGTTAAGAGGATGGAATAGCTCTGTGTATGAAGCTCAGCTCAATCGGGAGGATGAATAGCTCTGTATAATTGTATAAATGTAATCGTTAAGAGGATTCGAATAGCCTGTGTATGAAGGTATAATTGTTCTGCAATCGTTAAGAGGATTCAAATATTCTGTGAAGAAATCAGTATAATTGTTCTTGCAATCGTTAAGAGGATCTGAATAGCCTGTGTATGAAGCCGTATAATTGTTCTTGTGCAATCGTTAAGAGGATTCGGAGCTAGTTCTTGCTCGTTAAGAGGATTCGAATAGCTCTGTATGAAGCTGTATAATTGTTCTTGCAATCGTTAAGAGGATTCGAATAGCCTGTGAAGAAATCAGTATAATTGTTCTTGCAATCGCTAAGAGGATCTCGAACAGCTCTGTGTGAAGAAATCATATAATTGTTCTGCAAACGTTAAGAGGATTCAATACTCTGTGTATGAAGCTGTATAATTGTTCTGCAATCGTTAAGATCTGATCTTGAATAGCCTGTGTATGAAAATGTATAATTGTTCTGCAATCGTTAAGAGGATCTGAATAGCTCTGTATGAAGCCGTATAATTAATTTGCAATCGTTAAGAGGATTCGAATAACCCTGTGTATGAAGTCAGGCATAATTCCTGCAATCGTTAAGAGTGATCTGAATAGCCTGTGTATGAAGCTGTATAATGTTCTGCAACGTTAAGAGGATTCAAATAGCTCTGTGAAGAAATCGGTTATTGTTCTGCACCGTTAAGAGGATTCGAAATAGCTCTGTGAAGAAATCAGTATAATTGTTCTGGTAATCGTTAAAGAGGATTCGAAAGCCGTAGTTCTTGCAATGTTAAGAGGATTCAAATTAAGAAATCAGTATAATTGTTCTTGCAATCGTTAAGAGGATCTGAATAGCCTCCAGTGTATGAAGCTGTATAATTGTTCTTGCAATCGTTAGAGGATTCGAATAGCTCGAAGAAAACTGCAATCGTTAAGAGGATTTAAATAGCCTGTGTATGAAGCTGCATAATTGTTCTGCAATCGTTAAGAGGATCTGAATATCTCTGTGTATGAAGCTGTATAATTGTTCTGCAATCGTTAAGAGGATTCGAATAGCCTCTGTGTATGAAGCTGTATAATTGTTCCTGCAATCGTTAAGAGGATTCAAATAGCCTGTGAAGAAAAATCATAATTGTTCTGCAACGTTAAGAGGATTCGAATAAGCCTGTGTATGAAGCTGTATAATTGTTCTGCAATCGTTAAGAGGATCTAAATAGCACTGAAATTACAGTTCTTGCAATCGTTAAGAGGATCGAATATAATGAAGCCGTAAATTGTTCCTGCAATCGTTAAGAGGATCGAATAGCTCTGTGTGTATGAAGCTGTATAATTGTTCGCAATCGTTAAGAGGATTCAAATAGCCCTGGTGAAGAAATCAGTATAATTGTTCTGCAATCGTTAAGAGGATTCGAATAGCCCTCTGTATGGTTGCATAATTGTTCTTGCAATCGTTAAGAGGATCTTCAAATATTCTGTGTAAGAAATGCATAATTGTTCCTTGCAATCGTTAAGAGGATTGAATAGCTCTGTGCATGAAGCTGCATAATTGTTCTGCAATCGTTAAGAGGATTGAATAGCCTCTGGCTAGCTGCATAATTGTTCTGGCAATTAAGTTAAGATGAAGATTTAAATAGTCGTGTATGAAGCTGCATAATTGTTCTGGCAATCGTTAAGAGGATTCGAACAGCTGTGTATGAAGTTTAGAATTGTTCTTGCAACGTTAAGAGGATTGCTCGTAATCGTTAAGAGATTCGAATAGCTCTGTGTATGAAGCTGTATAATTGTTCTGTAATCGTTAGAGATCTGGATAGCTCATGAAGCTAGTTTGCAATCGTTAAGAGGTGTAAAGCTCATATAATTGTTCTTGCAATCGTTAAGAGGATTTAAATAGCTCTGTGTATGAAGCTGTATAATTGTTCTTGCAATCGTTAAGAGGATTCAAATAGCTCTGTGAATGAATAGCCTGTATAATTGTTAACTTTACAATCGTTAAGAGGGATTCAAATAGCTCTGTGAATGAAACTGTATAATTGTTTCTTGCAATCGTTAAGAGGATTCAAATAGCTCTGTATGTAGAAATCGTTAAGATAATTGTTCTTGCAATCGTTAAGAGATTTAAATAGCTCTGTGTATGAAGCTGTAAATTGTTCTTGCAATCGTTAAGAGGATTCAAATAGCTCTGTGTAAAGCTGTATAATTGTTCTTGCAATCGTTAAGAGGATTCAAATAGCTCTGTGTATGAAGCTGTATAATTGTTCTTGCAATCGTTAAGAGGATTCGAATAGCTCTGTGTAAGAAATCAGTATAATTGTTCTTGCAATCGTTAAGATTCTGTGTATTCGAATAGCAATCTTAAGAGGATGAAATAGCTGAAGAAATCAGTAATTGTTCTTGTGTAATCGTTAAGAGGATTCGAATAGCTCTGTGTATGAAGCTGTATAATTGTTCTTGCAATCGTTAAGAGGATTCGAATAGCTCTGTGTATGAAGCTGTATAATTGTTCTTGCAATCGTTAAGAGGATTCGAATAGCTCTGTGTGCTGTATAATTGTTCTTGCAATCGTTAAGAGGATTCGAATAGCTCTGTGTATGAAGCTGTATAATTGTTCTTGCAATCGTTAAGAGGATTCGAATAGCTCTGTGTATGAAGCTGTATAATTGTTCTTGCAATCGTTAAGAGGATTCGAACAGTTCGTGTATTCGTATAGCTCTGTGTAATAGCTCTGTGTATGAAGCTGTATAATTGTTCTGGCAATCGTTAAGAGGATTCGAATAGCCTGTGTATAATTGTTCTTGCAAGTTAAGAGTGATTCTGTATAATTGTTCTTGCAATCGTTAAGAGGATTTGAATAGCCTGTGTATGAAGTTGTATAATTGTTCTGCAATCGTTAAGATAATAGCTCTGTGTATGAAGCTGTATAATTGTTCTTGCAATCGTTAAGAGGATTCGAATAGCTCTGTGTATGAAGCTGTATAATTGTTCTTGCAATCGTTAAGAGGATTGAATAGCTCTGTGTATGAAGCTGTATAATTGTTCTTGCAATCGTTAAGAGGATTCGAATAGCTCTGTGTATGAAGCTGTATAATTGTTCTTGCAATCGTTAAGAGGATTCGAATAGCCGCTCATGAAGCTGTATAATTCTGTTGCAATCGTTAAGAGGATTCGAATAATTGTTCCGTATAATTTATTCTGCAATCGTTAAGAGGATTCGAATAGCTGTGTATGAAGCTGTATAATTGTTCTTGCAATCGTTATGAAGGTATTTGTTCTTGCAATCGTTATGATCTGTGAAATCAGAAATATAATTGTTCTTGCAATCGTTAAGAGGATTCGAATAGCTCTGTGTATGAAGCTGTATAATTGTTCTTAATCGTTAAGAGGATTCAAATAGCTCTGTGTATGAAGCTGTATAATTGTTCTTGCAATCGTTAAGAGGATTCGAATAGCCTGTGTATGAAGCTCTGTTGTTCTGCAACGTTAAGAGGGATAAATAGTTCTGGTGAAGAAATCGTTAATTGTTCTTGCAATCGTTAAGAGGATCTGAATATAAGCTGTATAATTGTTCTTGCAATCGTTAAGTGGATTCGAATAGCTCTGTGTATGATGCTGTATAATTGTTCTTACCAATCGTTAAGAGGATCTTGAATTCAAAAGCTGCATAATTGTTCTTGCAATCGTTAATAGCTCTCTGTGAAGAAATCAGTATAATTGTTTCAATGAAAATAGCTCTGTGAAAAAGCAGTATAATTGTTCTTGCAATCGTTAAGAGGATTCGAATAGCTCTGTGTATGAAGCTGTATAATTGTTCTTGCAATCGTTAAGAGGATTCGAAAGTAGCTCTCTGTGTATGAAGCTGTATAATTGTTCTTGCAATCGTTAAGAGGATTCGAATAGCTCTGTGTATGAAGCCGTATAATTGTTCTTGCAATCGTTAAGAGGATTCAAATAGCTCTGTGAAGAAATCAGTATAATTGTTCTTGCAATCGTTAAGAGGAATTCGAATAGCTCTGTGTATGAAGCTGTATAATTGTTCTTGCAATCGTTAAGAGGATTCAAATAGCTCTGTGTAAGAAATCTGTATAATTGTTCTTGCAATCGTTAAGAGGATTTAAATAGCTCTGTGTATGAAGCTGTATAATTGTTCTTGCAATCGTTAAGAGGATTCGAATAGCTCTGTGTATGAAGCTGTATAATTGTTCTTGCAATCGTTAAGAGGATTCGAATAGCTCTGTGTATGAAGCTGTATAATTGTTCTTGCAATCGTTAAGAGGATTCGAATAGCTCTGTGTGTATGAAGCTGTATAATTGTTCTTGCAATCGTTAAGAGGATTCGAATAGCTCTGTGTGAAGCTGTATAATTGTTCTTGCAATCGTTAAGAGGATTCGAATAGCTCTGTGTATGAAGCTGTATAATTGTTCTTGCAATCGTTAAGAGGATCAAATAGCTCTGTGTATGAAGCTGTATAATTGTTCTTGCAATCGTTAATGAAGGATTCGAATAAGCTCTGTGTATGAAGTTCAGTATAATTGTTCTTGCAATCGTTAAGAGGATTCGAATAGCTCTGTGTATGAAAGTATAATTGTTCTTGCAAATCGTTAAGAGGAAATCAAATAGCTCTGTCGTGAAGCTGTATAATTGTTCTTTCTTGCAATCGTTAAGAGATTCGAAAGTAGCTTGTTCTGTGTATGAAGCTGTATAATTGTTCTTGCAATCGTTAAGAGGATTCGAATAGCTCTGTGTATGAAGCTGTATAATTGTTCTTGCAATCGTTAAGAGGATTCAAATAGCTCTGTGTATGAAGCTGTATAATTGTTCTTGCAATCGTTAAGAGGATTGAATAGCTCTGTGTATGAAGCTGTATAATTGTTCTTGCAATCGTTAAGAGGATCTGAATAGCCTGTGTATGAAGCTGGCACTGTTCTTGCAATCGTTAAGAGGATTCAAATAGCTCTGTGAAGAAATCAGTATAATTGTTCTTGCAATCGTTAAGAGGATTCGAATAGCTCTGTGTATGAAGCCATAATTGTTCTTTGCAATCGTTAAGAGGATTCAAATAGCTCTGTGTATGAAGCTGTATAATTGTTCTTGCAATCGTTAAGAGGATAAATAGCTCTGTGAAGAAATCTGTATAATTGTTCTTGCAATCGTTAAGAGGATTCAATAGCTCTGTGTATGAAGCTGTATAATTGTTCTTTGCAATCGTTAAGAGGATTCAAATAGCTCTGTGTGTATGAAGTAGCAATTGTTCTGCAATGAAGAAAGCTGTATAATTGTTCTTGCAATCGTTAAGAGGATTCAAATGGCTCTGTGTATGTATAATTGTTCTTGCAATCGTTAAGAGGATTCAAATAGCTCTCTGTGAAGAAATGTATAATTGTTCTTGCAATCGTTAAGAGGATTCGAATAGCTCTGTGTATGAAGCTGTATAATTGTTCTTGCAATCGTTAAGAGGATTCGAACAGCTCTGTGTATGAAGCTGTATAATTGTTCTTGCAATCGTTAAGAGGATTCGAATAGCTCCGTGTATGAAGCTGCATAATTGTTCTTGCAATCGTTAAGAGGATTCAATAGCTCTGTGTATGAAGCTGTATAATTGTTCTTACAATCGTTAAGAGGATTCGAATAGCTCTGTGTATGAAGCTGTATAATTGTTCTTGCAATCGTTAAGAGGATTCAAATAGCTCTGTGTATGAAGCAGTATAATTGTTCTTGCAATCGTTAAGGGATGAAGCCACAATGATTCGAATAAGCTCTATAATTGTTCTTGCAATCGTTATGAGGATTCAAATAGCTGTATAGTTGTTCTTGCAATCGTTAAGAGGATTCGAATAGCTCTGTGTATGAAGCTGTATAATTGTTCTTGCAATCGTTAAGAGGAATTCTGCATGAAGCCGTATAATTGTTCTGTGCAAGAGGATCATTAGCTCTGTGTATGAAGTTGCAGTTCCTGTTGGAGATTCGAAGCTGTATAATTGTTCTTGTTCAATCGTTAAGAGGATTCGAATAGCTCTGTGTATGAAGCTGTATAATTGTTCTTGCAATCGTTAAGAGGATTCGAATAGCTCTGTGTATGAAGCTGTATAATTGTTCTTTCGTTAAGAGGATCTGAATAGCTCAAAAAAGCTGTATAATTGTTCTCAATATTATGAGGATTCGAATAGCTCTGTGTATGCAGCTGTATAATTGTTCTTGCAATCTTTGAATAGCTCTGTGTATGAAGCTGTATAATCTTGAATTAAGCTCTGTGTAAGTGAAGCTGTATAATTGTTCTTGCAATCGTTAAGAGGATTCGAATAGCTCTGTGTATGAAGCTGTATAATTGTTCTTGCAATCGTTAAGAGGATTCGAATAGCTCTGTGTATGAAGCTAGTTCTTGCAATCGTTAAGAGGATTCAAATAGCTCTGTGTATGAAGCTGTATAATTGTTCTTGCAATCGTTAAGAGGATTCGAATAGCTCTGTGTATGAAGCTGTATAATTGTTCTTGCAATCGTTAAAAGAGGATTCGAATAGCTCTGTGTGTGAAGCTGTATAATTGTTCTTGCAATCGTTAAGGAGGATTCAGAATAGCTCTGTGTATGAAGCTGTATAATTGTTCTGCACCAATCGTTAAGAGGATTCGAATATCTGTGTATGAATCAGTATAATTGTTCTTGCAATCGTTAGATTCGAATAGCTCTGTGTGAAGCTGTATAATTGTTCTTGCAATCGTTAAGAGGATTCGAATAGCTCTGTGTATGAAGCTGTATAATTGTTCTTGCAATCGTTAAGAGGATTCGAATAGCTCTGTGTATGAAGTATAATTGTTCTTGCAATCGTTAAGAGGATTCAAATAGCTCTGTAGTATGAAGCTGTATAATTGTTCTTGCAATCGTTAAGAGGATTCAAATAGCTCTTTGTTCTTGTATAATTGTTCTTGCAGTTAAGAGATCTGAATCCTGTGTATGAAGCTGCATAATTGTTCTTTGCAATTTAAGAGGATTCAAATAGCTCTGTGAATGAATCATAATTGTTCTTGCAATCAAGCAAGAGGATTCGAAATAGCCTGTGTATGAAGCTGTATAATTGTTCTTGCAATCGTTAAGAGGATTCAAAATAGCTCTGTGTATGAAGCTGTATATAGCTTGTTCTTGCAATCGTTAAGAGGATTCGAATAGCTCTGTGTATGACTGTATAATTCTTTACGTCGTTAAGAAATAGCTCTGTATGTAAATTGTTCTTGCAATCGTTAAAGGATTCCAAATAGCTCTGTGAAGAAAGCTGTATAATTGTTCTTGCAATCGTTAAGAGGATTCAAATAGCTCTGTGAAGAAATCAGTATAATTGTTCTTGCAATCGTTAAAGAGGATTCGAATAGCTCTGTGTGATGCTGTATAATTGTTCTTGCAATCGTTAAGAGGATTCGAATAGCTCTGTGTATGAAGTTGCATAATTGTTCTTGCACCGTTAAGTGGATCTGAATAGCTCTGTGAAGAAAGCGAGTATAATTGTTCTTGCAATCGTTAAGAGGATTCGAATAGCTCTGTGTATGAAGCTGTATAATTGTTCTTACAATCGTTAAGAGGATTCGAATAGCTCTGTGTATGAAGCTGTATAATTGTTCTTGCAATCGTTAAGAGGATTCGAATAGCTCTGTGTATGAAGCTGTATAATTGTTCTTGCAATCGTTAAGAGGATTCAAATAGCTCTGTGAAGAAGCTGTATAATTGTTCTTGCAATCGTTAAGAGGATTCAGCAATAGGCTCTGTGTATGAAGCTGTTAAGAGGATAATTGTTCTGTATAATTGTTCGTTAAGAGGATCTGAATAGCGTTATGAAGCTGTATAATTGTTCTTGCAATCGTTGGCAGGATAATAGCTCTGTGTATGAAGCTGCATAATTGTTCTTGCAATCGTTAAGAGGATCTCGAATAACTCTGTGTATGAAGCTGTATAATTGTTCTTGCAATCGTTAAGAGGATTCGAATAGCTCTGTGTATGAAGCTGTATAATTGTTCTTGCAATCGTTAAGAGGATTCAAATAGCTGTGAATGAAGCAGTATAATTGTTCTTGCAATCGTTAAGAGATCTGAATAGCTCTGTGTATGAAGCTGTATAATTGTTCTTGCAATCGTTAAGAGGATTCGAATAGCTCTGTGTATGAAGCTGTATAATTGTTCTTGCAATCGTTAAGAGGATTCGAATAGCTCCGTGTATGAAGCTGTATAATTGTTCTTGCAATCGTTAAGAGGATTCGAATAGCTCTGTATGAAGCTGTATAATTGTTCTTGCAATCGTTAAGAGGATCTGAATAGCTCTGTGTATGAAGCTGTATAATTGTTCTGCAATCGTTAAGAGGATTCGAATAGCGTTCTGTGTATGAGGATTGTATGAAGCAAATTGTTCTTGCAATCGTTAAGAGGATTCGAATAGCTCTGTGTATGAAGCTGTATAATTGTTCTTGCAATCGTTAAGAGGATTCGAATAGCTCTGTGTATGAAGCTGTATAATTGTTCTTGCACCGTTAAGAGGATTCGAATAGCTCTGTGTTGAAGCGTATAATTGTTCTTGCAATCGTTAATCGAGGATTCGAATAGCTCTGTGTATGAAGCTTTAGCTTGCAATCGTTAAGTATTCAAATTCTGTGAAGAAATCAGTATAATTGTTCTTGCAATCGTTAAGAGGATTCAAATAGCTCTGTGTATGAAGCTGCATAATTGATCTTTTGCAATCGTTAAGAGGATTCAAATAGCTCTGTGAAGAAATCAATGTTCTTGCAATCGAAGAGGATTGAATAGCTCTGTGTATGAAGCTGTATAATTGTTCTTTTGCAATCGTTAAGAGGATTCGAATAGCTCTGTGTATGAAGCTGTATAATTGTTCTTGCAATCGTTAAGAGGATTTAAATAGCTCTGTGTATGAAGCTGTATAATTGTTCTTGCAATCGTTAAGAGGATTCGAATAGCGTGAAGCTGTATAATTGTTCTGCAATCGTTAAGAGGATTCGAATAGCTCTGTGTATGAAGCTGTATAATTGTTCTTGCAATCGTTAAGGGATTCAAATAGCTCTGTGAAGAAACTGGTATAATTGTTCTTGCAATCGTTAAGAGGATTCGAATAGCTCTGTGTATGAAGCTGTATAATTGTTCTTTTGCAATCGTTAAGAGGATTTAAATAGCTGTGTATGAAGCTGTATAATTGTTCTTGCAATCGTTAAGAGGATTCGAAATAGCTCTGTGTATGAAGCTGTATAATTGTTCTTGCAATCGTTAAGAGGATTCAAATAGCTCTGTGAAAATCTGTATAATTGTTCTTGCAATCGTTAAGAGGATCGAATAGCTCTGTGTATGAAGCTGTATAATTGTTCTTGCAATCGTTAAGAGGATTGAATAGCTCTGTGTATGAAGCCGTATAATTGTTCTGGCAATTTGCAATCGTTAAGAGGATTCGAATAGCTCCGTGTATGAAGCTGTATAATTGTTCTTGCAATCGTTAAGGAGGATTCGAATAGCTCTGTGTATGAAGCTGTATAATTGTTCTTGCAATCGTTAAGAGGATTCGAATAGCCTGTGTATGAAGCTGTATAACGCCTTGCAATCGTTAAGAGGATTCAAATTGTTCTTGTTCAATCGTTAAGAGGATTCGAATAGCTCGTGTATGAAGCTGCATAATTGTTCTTGCAATCGTTAAGAGGATTCAAATAGCTCTGTGTATGAAGCTGTATAATTGTTCTTGCAATCGTTAAGAGGGATTCGAATAGTTCTGTATGAAGCCGTATAATTGTTCTTGCAATCGTTAAGAGGATTCGAATAGCTCTGTGTAAAGCTGTATAATTGTTCTTTTGCAATCGTTAAGAGGATTCGAACAGTCGTGTATGAAGTTGCATACTGTTCCAACAAAAACAAGAGGATTCAGTAGCCTGTGCATGAAGCCGTATAATTGTTCTGCAATTGTTAAGAGGATTCGAATAGCTCTGGTGTATGAAGCTGCATAATTGTTCTTGCAATCGTTAAGAGGATCTAAATAGCCTGTGAAGAAAACTGGGGCATAATTGTTCTGTAACCGTTAAGAGGAGATCTGGAATAGCCTTGCATGCAGTTGTATAATTGTTCTGTAACGTTAAGAGATTCGAATAGGCCTGGGTGTATGAAGCTGCATAACTGTTCCGCAACGTTAAGAGGACTGAATAAAGCCCCGTGTATGCCGTATAATTGTTCCAAATCGTTGGGTGATCCAAAATAGCCTGTGCGTGAAGAAATCAGCAATTGTTCTTGCAATCGTTAAGAGGATTCGAATAGCTCTGTGCATGTGAAGCCGTATAATTGTTCTTGCAATCGTTAAGAGGATTCGAATAGCTCTGTGTATGAAGCTGTAAATTGTTCTTGCAATCGTTAAGAGGATTCGAATAGCTCTGTGTAGAAATCGCTGTAATTGTTCTTGCAATCGTTAAGGGATTCGAATAGCTCTGTGTATGAAGCTGTATAATTGTTCTTGCAATCGTTAAGAGGATTCAAATAGCTCTGTGTATGAAGCAGTATAATTGTTCTTGCAATCGTTAAGAGGATTCGAATAGCTCTGTGTATGAAGCTGTATAATTGTTCTTGCAATCGTTAAGAGGATTCAAATAGCTCTAGTGAAGAAATCCTGTATAATTGTTCTTGCAATCGTTAAGAGGATTCGAATAGCTCTGTGTATGAAGCTGCATAATTGTTCTTGCAATCGTTAAGAGGATTCAAATAGCTCTGTGAAGAAATCAGTATAATTGTTCTTGCAATCGTTAAGAGGATCTGAATAGCTCTGTGTATGAGCTGAATTGTTCTTGCAATCGTTAAGAGGATTCGAATAGCTCTGTGTAAGGCTGTATAATTGTTCTTTGCAATCGTTAAGAGGAAATAGCTCGTGAATGAAGCTGGCATAATTGTTCTTGCAATCGTTAAGAGGATTCAAATAGCTGTGTATGAAGCTGTATAATTGTTCTTGCAATCGTTAAGAGGATTCGAATAGCTCTGTGTATGAAGCTGTATAATTGTTCTTGCAATCGTTAAATAGAGTGATTCGAATAGCTCTGTGTATGAAGCAATTATAATTGTTCTTGCAATCGTTAAGAGGATTCGAATAGCTCTGTATGAAGCTGTATAATTGTTCTTGCAATCGTTAAGAGGATTCGAATAGCTCTGTGTATGAAGCTGTATAATTGTTCTTGCAATCGTTAAGAGGATTTAAATAGCTCTGTGTATGAAGCTGTATAATTGTTCTTGCAATCGTTAAGAGGATTCGAATAGCTCTGTGTATGAAGTGAAGCTGTATAATTGTTCTTGCAATCGTTAAGAGGATTCGAATAGCTCTAGTGTGTATGAAGCTGCATAATTGTTCTTGCATAAGAGGATTGAATAGCTCTTGCAAATTGTTCTGCAATTAAGAGGATTCGAACAGCTCTGTGTATGAAGCTGTATAATTGTTCTTGCAATCGTTAAGAGGATTCGAATAGCTCTGTGTATGAAGCTGTATAATTGTTCTTGCAATCGTTAAGAGGATTCGGAATAGCTCTGTGTATGAAGCTGTATAATTGTTCTTGCAATCGTTAAGAGGATTCGAATAGCTCTGTGAAGTAAGCTGTATAATTGTTCTTGCAATCGTTAAGAGGATTCGAATAGCCTGTGTATGAAGCTGTATAATTGTTCTTGCAATCGTTAAGAGGATTGAATAGCTCTGTGTATGAAGCTGTATAATTGTTCTTGCAATCGTTAAGAGGATTCGAATAGCTCTGTGTATGAAGCTGTATAATTGTTCTTGCAATCGTTAAGAGAAGTTCAAATAGCTCTGTGAGAAATCAGTATAATTGTTCTTGCAATCGTTAAGAGGATTCGAATAGCTCTGTGTATGAAGCTGTATAATTGTTCTTGCAATCGTTAAGAGGATTCGAATAGCCGCTCTGTGTATGAAGCTGTATAATTCTTTGCAATCGTTAAGAGGATTCAAATAGCTCTGTGAAGAAAGCATTATAATTGTTCTTACAATCGTTAAGAGGATTCGAATAGCTCTGTGTGAAGCTGTATAATTGTTCTTTGCAATCGTTAAGAGGATCTGAATAGCGTGTATGAAGCTGTATAATTGTTCTTGCAATCGTTAAGTGGATGAATAGCTCTGTATGAATAATTGTTCTTGCAATCGTTAAGAGGATTCGAATAGCTCTGTGTATGAAGCTGTATAATTGTTCTTGCAATCGTTAAGAGGATTCAATAGCTCTGTGTATGAAGCTGTATAATTGTTCTTGCAATCGTTAAGAGGATTCAAATAGCTCTGTGTATGAAGCTGTATAATTGTTCTTGCAATCGTTGGAAGGGATTCAAATAGCTCTGTGTGAAGAAGCCGTATAATTGTTCTTGCAATCGTTAAGAGGATTCAAATAGCTCTGTGAAGAAATCAGTATAATTGTTCTTGCAATCGTTAAGAGGATTCGAATAGCTCTGTGTATGAAGCTGTATAATTGTTCTTGCAATCGTTAAGAGGATTCGAATAGCTGTGTATGAAATGTATAATTTTCTGAATCGTTAAGAGGATTTAAATAGCTCTGTGTATGAAGCTGTTAATTGTTCAACAATCGTTAAGAGGATTCGAATATCTCTGTGAAGAAATCTGTATAATTGCCCTTGCAATCGTTAAGAGGATTTCAAATAGCTCTGTGTAGAAGCTGTATAATTGTTCTTGCAATCGTTAAGAGGATTCAAATAGCTCTGTGTAAGAAGCTGTATAATTGTTCTTGCAATCGTTAAGAGGATTCGAATAGCTCTGTGTATGAAGCTGTATAATTGTTCTTGCAATCGTTAAGAGATTCAAATAGCTCTGAAGAAATCTGTATAATTGTTCTGCAATCGTTAAGAGATTCGAATAGTGTATGAAGGTATAATTGTTCTGCAATCGTTAAGTGATCTGAATAGCTCTGTGTATGAAGCTGCATAATTGTTCTTGCAAATCGTTAAGAGTGATCTGAATAGCTCTGTGTATGAAGCCGTATAATTGTTCTTGCAATCGTTAAGAGGATTCTGAATAGCTCTGTGTATGAAGCTGTATAATTGTTCTGCAAATTGTTAAGAGGATTCGAATAGCCTGTGTATGAAGCTGTATAATTGTTCTTGCAATCGTTAAGAGGATCTGAATAGCTCTGTGTATGAAGCTACAATTGTTCTTGCAATCGTTAAGAGGATTCGAATAGCCTGTGTAAGAAGCTGTATAATTGTTCGCAATCGTTAAGAGGATTCGAATATTCCTGTGTATGAAGCCGTATAATTGTTCTGCAATCGTTAAGAGATCTGGAATAGCTCTGGTGTATGAAGCTGTATAATTGTTCTCGTAATCGTTAAGAGGATCTCGAATAGCTCTGTGTATGAAGCTGGGTATAATTGTTCTGCAATCGTTAAGAGGATTCGAATAGCTCTGTATGAAGCTGAAGCTGTTATAATAGCCCGTGTTGAAGCTGTATAATTGTTCTGCAAATCGTTAAGTGAATAGATGAAGCTGTAAATTGTTCTCTGTTAAGAATTCGAATAGCTCTGTGTAGAAGCTGTATAATTGTTCTTGCAATCGTTAAGAGGATTCGAATAGCTCTGAAGCTGTATAATTGTTCTGTAATCGTTAAGAGGATTGAATTCTTATGAAGCTGTATAATTGTTCTTAAATCGTTAAGATTCGAATAGCTCTGTGTATGAAGCTGTATAATTGTTCTTGCAATCGTTAAGAGGATCTGAATAGCTCTGTGTATGAAGCTGTATAATTGTTCTTGCAATCGTTAGAGGATTCAAATAGCTCTGTGTATGAAGCAGTATAATTGTTCTTGCAATCGTTAAGAGGATTCAGAATAGCTCTGTGTGGAAGCTATAATTGTTCTTTACAATCGTTAAGAGATTAAGAGCTCGATGAAGCGAATAATTGTTCTTGCAATCGTTAAGTGTGAATAGGCTGTATAATTGTTCTTGCAATCGTTAAGAGGATTCGAATAGCTCTGTGTATGAAGCTGTATAATTGTTCTTGCAATCGTTAAGAGGATTCGAATAACTCTGTGTGAAGCTGTATAATTGTTCTTGCAATCGTTAAGGATTCGAATAGCTCTGTGTATGAAGTTGTATAATTGTTCTTGCAATCGTTAAGTGGATTCAAATAGCTGTGAAGAAATCAGTATAATTGTTCTTGCAATCGTTAAAGGATTGAATAGCTCTGTGTATGAAGCTGTATAATTGATCTTGCAATCGTTAAGAGGATTCGAATAGCTCTGTGTATGAAGCTGTATAATTGTTCTTGCAATCGTTAAGAGGAGGTTCGAATAGCTCTGTGTATGAAGCTGTATAATTGTTCTTGCAATCGTTAAAAGAGGATTCAAATAGCTCTGTGAAGAAATCAGTATAATTGTTCTTGCAATCGTTAAGAGGATTCGAATAGCTCTGTGTATGAAGCTGTATAATTGTTCTTGCAATCGTTAAGAGATTCGAATAGCTCTGTGTATGATGCTGTATAATTGTTCTTGCAATCGTTAAGAGGATTCAATAGCTCTGTGAAGAAATCAGTATAATTGTTCTTGCAATCGTTAAGAGGATTCAACAGCTCTGTGTGGCAAGAAATATAATTGTTCTTGCACCGTTAAGAGGATTCGAATAGCTCTGTGTATGAAGTTGTATAATTGTTCTTGCAATCGTTAAGAGGATTCGAATAGCTCTGTGTGTGAAGCTGTATAATTGTTCTTGCAATCGTTAAGAGGATTCCGTAGCTCTGTGAATGAAGCTCAGTATAATTGTTCTTGCAATCGTTAAGAGGATTCAAATAGCTCTGTGTATGAAATCAGTATAATTGTTCTGCAATCGTTAAGAGGATTCAAATAGCTCTGTGAAGAAGCTGTAATTGTTCTTGCAATCGTTAAGAGGATTCGAATAGCTCTGTGTATGAAGCTGCATAATTGTTCTTGCAATCGTTAAGAGGATTCGAATAGCTCTGTGTATGAAGCTGTATATTGTTCTTGGTAATCGTTAAGAGGATTTAAATAACTCTGTGTATGAAGCTGTATAATTGTTCTTGCAATCGTTAAGAGGTCGAATAATGAGGACTGTTAGAGGATTCAAATAGCTCTGTGTATGAAGCTGTATAATTGTTCTTGCAATCGTTAAGAGGATTCAAATAGCTCTGTGAAGAAATCAGTATAATTGTTCTTGCAATCGTTAAGAGGATTCGAATAGCTCTGTGTATGAAGCTGTATAATTGTTCTTGCAATCGTTAAGAGGATTTAAATAGCTCTGTGTCATATAATTGTTCTTGCAAGCGAAATGCTCTGTGTATAATTGTTCTTGCAATCGTTAAGAGGATTCGAATAGCTCTGTGCATGAAGCTGTATAATATAATTGTTGTGGCTGTATAGTTGCAATCGTTAAGAGGATGAAAATAGCTCTGTGTATGAATCAGTAATTGTTCTTGCAATCGTTAAGAGGATTCGAATAGCTCCGTGTATGAAGCTGTATAATTGTTCTTGCAATCGTTAAGAGGATTCGAATAGCTCCGTGTATGAAGCTGTATAATTGTTCTTGCAATCGTTAAGAGGATTCGAATAGCTCTTTTGGTTAGAATAGCTCGTATAATTGTTCTTGCAATCGTTAAGAGGATTCGAATAGCTCTGTGTATGAAGCTGTATAATTGTTCTTTTAACGTTAAGAGGATCGAATAGCTCTGTTGAAGCTGTATAATTGTTCTTGCAATCGTTAAGAGGATTCGAATAACTCTGTGTATGAAGCTGTATAATTGTTCTTTTTAATCGTTAAGAGGAATGGCGCTCTGTGTGTGAATATAATTGTTCTTGCAATCGTTAATATCTCTGTGTATGAGCTGTATTGTTCTTGCAATCGTTAAGAGGATTCGAATAGCTCTGTGTATGAAGCTGTATAATTGTTCTTTGCAATCGTTAAGAGGATTCAAATAGCTCTGTGTATGAATCTGTATAATTGTTCTTGCAATCGTTAAGAGAGGATTCTTGCAATCGTTAGAGTTCGAGCTCTGTGTAAGCTGTATAATTGTTCTTGCAATCGTTAAGAGGATTCGAATAGCTCTGTGTATGAAGCTGTATAATTGTTCTTGCAATCGTTAAGAGGATTCAAATAGCTCTGTGTGAAGCTGTATAATTGTTCTTGCAATCGTTAAGAGGATTCGAATAGCTCTGTGTATGAAGCTGTATAATTGTTCTTGGCAATCGTTAAGAGGATTCGAATAGCTCTGTGTATGAAATTGTTCTTGCAATAATTCGAATAGCTCTGTGTATGGCTGTATAATTGTTCTTGCAATCATTAAGAGATTCAAATAGCTCTGTGAAGAAATCAGT
The DNA here is from genome assembly GCA_903632075.3 of Acanthosepion pharaonis. Classification (NCBI taxonomy): domain Eukaryota; kingdom Metazoa; phylum Mollusca; class Cephalopoda; order Sepiida; family Sepiidae; genus Acanthosepion; species Acanthosepion pharaonis. Next base: position 2,381,988 of record CAHIKZ030000613.1, on the reverse strand, counting down.
ATAATTGTTCTTTAATCGTTAAGAGGATTCGAATAGCTCTGTGTATGAAGCTGTATAATTGTTCTTGCAATCGTTAAGAGGATTCGAATAGCTCTGTGTGAAATCAATATAATTGTTCTTGCAATCGTTAAGAGGATTCGAATAGCTCTGTGTATGAAGCTGTATAATTGTTCTTGCAATCGTTAAGAGGATTCAAATAGCTCTGTGAAGAAATCAGTATAATTGTTCTTGCAATCGTTAAGAGGATCAGGCGAGCTCTGTGTATGAGCTGTATAATTGTTCTTGCAATCGTTAAGAGGATTCGAATAGCTCTGTGTATGAAGCTGCATAATTGTTCTTTGCAATCGTTAAGAGGATTCGAATAGCTCGTGTATGAAGCTGGCATAATTGTTCTTGCAATCGTTAAGAGGATTCGAATAAGCTCTGTGGCAATCGTTAAGAGGATGAAGCTGTATAATTGTTCTTGCAATCGTTAAGAGGATTCAAATAGCTCTGTGTATGAAGCTGTATAATTGTTCTTGCAATCGTTAAGAGGATTCGAATAGCTCTGTGTATGAAGCTGTATAATTGTTCTTGCAATCGTTAAGAAAATTCGAATAGCTCTGTGTATGAAGCTGTATAATTGTTCTTGCAATCGTTAAGAGGATTCGAATAGCTCTGTGTATGAAGCTGTATAATTGTTCTTGCAATCGTTAAGAGGATTTCGAATAGCTCTGTGTATGAAGCTGTATAATTGTTCTTGCAATCGTTAAGAGGATTCGAATAGCTCTGTGTATGAAGCTGTATAATTGTTCTTGTTCAATCGTTAAGAGGATTCAAATAGCTCTGTGTATGGAATCTGTATAATTGTTCTTACAATCGTTAAGAGGATTCGAATAGCTCTGTGTATGAAGCTGTATAATTGTTCTTGCAATCGTTAAGAGGATTCGAATAGCTCTGTGTATGAAGCTGTATAATTGTTCTTGCAATCGTTAAGAGGATTCAAATAGCTCTGTGTATGAAGCTGTATAATTGTTCTTGCAATCGTTAGAGAGGATTCAAATAGCTCTGTGAAAATCAGTATAATTGTTCTTGCAATCGTTAAGAGGATTCGAATAGCTCTGTGTATGAAGCTGTATAATTGTTCTTTGCAATCGTTAAGAGGATTCGAATAGCTCTGTGTATGAAGCTGTATAATTGTTCTTGCAATCGTTAAGAGGATTCGAATAGCTCTGTGTATGAAGCTGTATAATTGTTCTTGCAATCGTTAAGAGGATTCAAATAGCTCTGTGTGAAGCTGTATAATTGTTCTTGCAATCGTTAAGAGAGGATTCAAATAGCTCTGTGAAGAAATCAGTATAATTGTTCTTTATAAATCGTTAAGAGGATTCGAATAGCTCTGTGTATGAAGCTGTATAATTGTTCTTGCAATCGTTAAGAGGATTCGAATAGCTCTGTGTTAAGAGGATTCAAATAGCTCTGTGAAGAAATATAATTGTTCTTGCAATCGTTAAGAGGATTCAAATAGCTCTGTGAAGATGAAGCTGTATAATTGTTCTTGCAATCGTTAAGAGGATTCGAATAGCTCTGTGTATGATGCTGTATAATTGTTCTTGCAATCGTTAAGAGGATTCGAATAGCTCTGTGTATGAAGCTGTATAATTGTTCTTGCAATCGTTAAGAGGATTCAAATAGCTCTGTGAAGAAATCAGTATAATTGTTCTTGCAATCGTTAAGAGGATTCGAATAGCTCTGTGTATGAAGCTGTATAATTGTTCTTGCAATCGTTAAGAGGATTCAAATAGCTCTGTGTATGAAGCTGTATAATTGTTCTTGCAATCGTTAAGAGGATTCAAATAGCTCTGTGAAGAAATCTGTATAATTGTTCTTGCAATCGTTAAGAGATTCGAATAGCTCTGTGTATGAAGCTGTATAATTGTTCTTGCAATCGTTAAGAGGATTCAAATAGCTCTGTGATGAAGCTGTATAATTGTTCTTGCAATCGTTAAGAGGATTTAAATAGCTCTGTGTATGAAGCTGTATAATTGTTCTTGCAATCGTTAAGGATTAGCTCTGTGTATAATTGTTCTTGCAATGTTAAGATTCGAATAGCTCTGTGTGAAGCTGTATAATTGTTCTTGCAATCGTTAAGAGGATTCAAATAGCTCTGTGTATGAAGCTGTATAATTGTTCTTGCAATCGTTAAGAGGATTCGAATAGCTCTGTGTATGAAGCTGTATAATTGTTCTTGCAATCGTTAAGATTCAAATGGCTCAGAAGAAATCAGTATAATTGTTCTTGCAATCGTTAAGAGGATTCGAATAGCTCTGTGTATGAAGCTGTATAATTGTTCTTGCAATCGTTAAGAGGATTCGAATAGCTCTGTGTATGAAGCTGTATAATTGTTCTTGCAATCGTTAAGAGGATTCAAATAGCTCTTGTCGTTAAGAAATCAGTATAATTGTTCTTGCAATCGTTAAGAGGATTCGAATAGCTCTGTGTATGAAACTGTATAATTGTTCTTGCAATCGTTAAGAAGAAATTCGAATAGTTCTTGCAATGTGTAAGAGAATAGCTCTGTGTATGTATAATTGTTCTTGCAATCGTTAAGAGGATTCGAATAGCTCTGTGTATGAAGCTGTATAATTGTTCTTGCAATCGTTAAGAGGATTCGAATAGCTCTGTGTATGAAATCTGTATAATTGTTCTTGCAATCGTTAAGAGGATTCCGAATAGCTCTGTGTATGAAGCTGTATAATTGTTCTTGCAATCGTTAAGAGGATTCGAATAGCTCTGTGTATGAAGCTGTATAATTGTTCTTGCAATCGTTAAGAGGATTCAGATAGCTCTGTGTATGAAGCTGTATAATTGTTCTTTAATCGTTAAGTGATTCGAATAGCTCTGTGTGAATGAAGCTGTATAATTGTTCTTGCAATCGTTAAGAGGATTCGAATAGCTCTGTGTGGCAGCTGTATAATTGTTCTTGCAATCGTTAAGAATTATAGCTCTGTGTGAAATAATGTAATTGTTCTTGCAATCGTTAAGAGATTCGAATAGCTCTGTGTATGAAGCTGTATAATTGTTCTTGCAATCGTTAAGAGGATTCGAATAGCTCTGAAGAAACGTATAATTGTTCTTGCAATCGTTAAGAGGATTCGAATAGCTCTCGTTAAGGAGTGGTAAAATGAAGCTCAGTATAATTGTTCTTGCAATCGTTAAGAGGATTCGAATAGCTCTGTGTATGAAGCTGTATAATTGTTCTTGCAATCGTTAAGAGGATTCGAATAGCTCTGTGTATGAAGCTGTTCTTGCATAATTGTTCTTACAATCGTTAAAGAGGATTCGAATAGCTCTGTGTATGAAGCTGTATAATTGTTCTTGCAATCGTTAAGAAGGATTCAAATAGCTCTGTGAAGAAATCAGTATAATTGTTCTTGCAATCGTTAAGAGGATTCGAATAGCTCTGTGTATGGAGAGCTGTATAATTGTTCTTTAATCGTTAAGTGGATTCGAATAGCTCTGTGTGATGCTGTATAATTGTTCTTGCAATCGTTAAGAGGATTCAAATAGCTCTGTGTATGAAATCTGTATAATTGTTCTTGCAATCGTTAAGAGGATTCGAATAGCTCTGTGTGTAGAAAGCTGTATAATTGTTCTTGCAATCGTTAAGAGGATTCGAATAGCTCTGTGTATGAAGCTCGCAATCGTTAAAGGATTCGAATAGCTCTGTGTATTCTGTAATTGTTCTTGCAATCGTTAAGTGTATGAAATAGCTGTATAATTGTTCTTGCAATCGTTAAGAGGATTCAAATAGCTCTGTGTATGAAGCTGTATAATTGTTCTTGCAATCGTTAAGAGGATTCGAATAGCTCTGTGTATGAATCTGTATAATTGTTCTTGCAATCGTTAAGAGGATTCGAATAGCTCTGTGTATGAAGCTGTATAATTGTTCTTGCAATCGTTAAGAGGATTCAAATAGCTCTGTGAAGAAAGCAGTATAATTGTTCTTGCAATCGTTAAGAGGATTCAATAGCTCTGTGTATGAAGCTGTATAATTGTTCTTACAATCGTTAAGAGGATTCGAATAGCTCTGTGTATGAAGCTGTATAATTGTTCTTGCAATCGTTAAGAGGATTCGAATAGCTCTGTGTATGAAGCTGTATAATTGTTCTTGCAATCGTTAAGAGGATTCGAATAGCTCTGTGTGTGAAGCTGTATAATTGTTCTTGCAATCGTTAAGGATTCGAATAGCTCTGTGTATGAAGCTGTATAATTGTTCTTTTATAAATTCGAATAGCTCTGTGTATTTCTTACAATCGTTAAGAGGATTCGAATAGCTCTGTAATTGTTCTTGCAATCGTTAAGAGGATTTGAATAGCTCTGTGTATAAGCTGTATAATTGTTCTTGCAATCGTTAAGAGGATTCGAATAGCTCTGTGTATGAAGCTGTATAATTGTTCTTGCAATCGTTAAGAAGATTCAAATAGCTCTGTGAATGAAATCAGTATAATTGTTCTTGCAATCGTTAAAGAGGATTCGAATAGCTCTGTGTAAGAAATCTGTATAATTGTTCTTACAATCGTTAAGAGGATTCGAATAGCTCTGTGTATGAAGCTGTATAATTGTTCTTGCAATCGTTAAGAGGATTCGAATAGCTCTGTGTATGAAGCTGTATAATTGTTCTTGCAATCGTTAAGAGGATTCAAATAGCTCTGTGTAGGAAATGTTCTTGCAATCGTTAAGAGGATAATTGTTCTTGAATAATTGTTCAATCGTTAAGAGGATTCGAATAGCTCTGTGTATGAAGCTGTATAATTGTTCTTGCAATCGTTAAGAGGATTCAAATAGCTCTGTGAAGAAATCAGTATAATTGTTCTTGCAATCGTTAAGAGGATTCGAATAGCCTGTGTATGAAGCTGTATAATTGTTCTTGCAATCGTTAAGAGGATTCAAATAGCTCTGTGTATTAATCTGTATAATTGTTCTTGCAATCGTTAAGAGGATTCGAATAGCTCTGTGTATGAAGCTGTATAATTGTTCTTGCAATTGTTAAGAGGATTCGAATAGCTCTGTGTATGAAGGTATAATTGTTCTTGCAATCGTTAAGAGGATCTGAATAGCTCTGTGTATGGCTGTATAATTGTTCTTGCAATCGTTAAGAGGATTCGAATAGCTCTGTGTGTGAAGCTGTATAATTGTTCTTGCAAATCGTTAAGAGGATTCGAATAGCTCTGTGTATGAAATCTGTATAATTGTTCTTGCAATCGTTAAGAGGATTCGAATAGCTCTGTGTATGAAGCTGTATAATTGTTCTTGCAATCGTTAAGAGGATTCGAATAGCTCTGTGTATGAAACTGTATAATTGTTCTTGCAATCGTTAAGAGGATTCAAATAGCTCTGTGTATGAAGCTGTATAATTGTTCTTGCAATCGTTAAGAGGATTCGAATAGCTCTGTGTATGAAGCTGTATAATTGTTCTTGCAATCGTTAAGAGGATTCAAATAGCTCTGTGTATGAATAGCTGTATAATTGTTCTTGCAATCGTTAAGAGGATTCGAATAGCTCTGTGTATGAAGCTGTATAATTGTTCTTGCAATCGTTAAGAGGATTCAAATAGCTGTGTATGAAGCTGTATAATTGTTCTTGCAATCGTTAAGAGGATTCGAATAGCTCTGTGTATGAAGCTGTATAATTGTTCTTGCAATCGTTAAGAGAGATTCAAATAGCTCTGTGAAGAAATCAGTATAATTGTTCTTGCAATCGTTAAGAGGATTCGAATAGCTCTGTGTATGAAGCTGTATAATTGTTCTTGCAATCGTTAAGAGGATTCAAATAGCTCTGTGAAGAAGCTGTATAATTGTTCTTGCAATCGTTAAAGGATTCAAATAGCTCTGTGTATGAAGCTGCATAATTGTTCTTGCAATCGTTAAGAGGATTCAAATAGCTCTGTGTATGAATCTGTATAATTGTTCTTGCAATCGTTAAGAGGATTCGAATAGCTCTGTGTATGAAGCTGTATAATTGTTCTTGCAATCGTTAAGAGGATTCGAATAGCTCTGTGTAGAAAGCTGTATAATTGTTCTTGCAATCGTTAAGAGGATTCAAATAGCTCTGTGTGTGTATAATTGTTCTTGCAATCGTTAAGAGGGGATTCGAATGAAGAGGATTCAAATAGCTCTGTGAATGAAGCTGTATAATTGTTCTTGCAATCGTTAAGAGGATTCGAATAGCTCTGTGTATGAAGCTGTATAATTGTTCTTGCAATCGTTAAGAGTTCGAATAGCTCTGTAAGAAGGATTGTTCTTGCAATCGTTAAGAGGATTCATGAATGAAGCCTGTATAATTGTTCTTGCAATCGTTAAGAGGATTCAAATAGCTCTGTGAAGAAATCTGTATAATTGTTCTTGCAATCGTTAAGAGGATTCGAATAGCTCTGTGTATGAAGCTTGCAATCGTTAAGAGGATTCAAATAGCTCTGTGTATGAAATCAATAATTGTTCTTGCAATCGTTAAGAGGATTCGAATAGCTCTGTGTATGAAGCTGTATAATTGTTCTTGCAATCGTTAAGAGGATTCAAATAGCTCTGTGTATGAAGCTGTATAATTGTTCTTGCAATCGTTAAGAGGATTCGAATAGCTCTGTGTATGAAGCTGTATAATTGTTCTTGCAATCGTTAAGAGGATTCAAATAGCTCTGTGTAGAAGATAATTGTTCTTGCAATCGTAAGAGGATTCAATAGCTCTGTGAAGCTTGCAATGTTAAGAGGATTCGAATCTGTGTATGAAGCTGTATAATTGTTCTTGCAATCGTTAAGAGGATTCGAATAGCTCTGTGTATGAAGCTGTATCGTTAAGAGGATTCAATTGTTCTTGCATTGTTCTTGCAATCGTTAAGAGGATTCTGTGTAAATAGCTCTGTGAAGATGAAGCTGTATAATTGTTCTTGCAATCGTTAAGAGGATTCGAATAGCTCTGTGTAATAATTGTTCTGCAATCGTTAAGAGGATTCAAATAGCTCTGTGAATAATAATGTTCTTGCAATCGTTAAGAGATTCGAATAGCTCTGTGTATGAATATAATTGTTCTTGCAATCGTTAAGAGGATCGAATAGCTCTGTGTATGAAGCTGTATAATTGTTCTTGCAATCGTTAAGAGGATTCGAATAGCTCTGTGTATGAAGCTGTATAATTGTTCTTGCAATCGTTAAGGATTCAAATTCTGTGTGAAATATAATTGTTCTTGCAATCGTTAAGAGGATTCGAATAGCTCTGTGTAAAGCTGTATAATTGTTCTTGCAATCGTTAAGAGGATTCAAATAGCTCTGTGTAGAAATCTGTATAATTGTTCTTGCAATCGTTAAGAGGATTCGAATAGCTCTGTGTGGAAATCTGTATAATTGTTCTTGCAATCGTTAAGAGGATTCAAATAGCTCTGTGTATGAAGCTGTATAATTGTTCTTGCAATCGTTAAGAGGATTCAAATAGCTCTGTGTATGAAGCTGTATAATTGTTCTTGCAATCGTTAAGAGGATTCGAATAGCTCTGTGTATGAAGCTGTATAATTGTTCTTGCAATCGTTAAGAGGATTCGAATAGCTCTGTGTATGAAGCTGTATAATTGTTCTTGCAATCGTTAAGAGGATTCGAATAGCTCTGTGTATGAAGCTGTATAATTGTTCTTGCAATCGTTAAGAGGATTCGAATATAGCTCTGTGTTAAGAGGAAAATAGCTCTGTGTATAAATTGTTCTTGCAATCGTTAAGAGGATTCAAATAGCTCTGTGTATGAAGCTGTATAATTGTTCTTGCAATCGTTAAGAATAGTTCTGTGTATGAATGTAGTTCTTGTGTATGAAGATTCGAATAATCTGTGTTCTTAATTGTTCTTGCAAATCGTTAAGAGGATTCAAATAGCTCTGTGTTCTTGCAATCGTTAAGAGAAATCAGTGAATAATTGTTCTTGCAATCGTTAAGAGGATTCGAATAGCTCTGTGTAAGCTGAAGTTCTTGGTAATTAAGAGGATTCAAATAGTATAATTGTTCTTGCAATCGTTAAGAATAGCTCTGTGTATTCTTGAAATCGTTAAGAGGATCTGTGTATGAAGCTGTATAATTGTTCTTGCAATCGTTAAGAGGATTCAAATAGCTCTGTGTATGAAGCTGTATAATTGTTCTTGCAATCGTTAAGAGGATTCGAATAGCTCTGTGTATGAAGCTGTATAATTGTTCTTGCAATCGTTAAGAGGATTCGAATAGCTCTGTGTATGAAATCTGTATAATTGTTCTTGCAATCGTTAAGAGGATTCGAATAGCTCTGTGTATGAAGCTGTATAATTGTTCTTGCAATCGTTAAGAGGATTCGAATAGCTCTGTGTATGAAGCTGTATAATTGTTCTTGCAATCGTTAAGAGGATTCAAATAGCTCTGTTAAAGGGATCGTATGAAGAAGCTGTATAATTGTTCTTGCAATCGTTAAGAGGATTCAAATAGCTCTGTGTAAGAAATCTGTATAATTGTTCTTGCAATCGTTAAGAGGATTCAAATAGCTCTGTGTATGAAATCTATAATTGTTCTTTTAATCGTTAAGAGGATTCGAATAGTCTGTGTATGAAGCATAATTGTTCTTGCAATCGTTAAGAGGATTCGAATAGCTCTGTGTATGAAGCTGTATAATTGTTCTTGCAATCGTTAAGAGGATTCAAATAGCTCTGTGTATGAAGCTGTATAATTGTTCTTGCAATCGTTAAGAGGATTCGAATAGCTCTGTGTATGAAATCAGTATAATTGTTCTTGCAATCGTTAATCGTTAAGAGGATTCGAATAGCTCTGTGTATGAAGCTGTATAATTGTTCTTGCAATCGTTAAGAGGATTCAAATAGCTCTGTGTATGAAATCAGTATAATTGTTCTTGCAATCGTTAAGAGGATTCTGTGTATAATTGCTCTGTCGTTATGAAGCTCTGTGTAATTGTTCTTGCAATCGTTAAGAGGATTCGAATAGCTCTGTGAAGAAATCAGTATAATTGTTCTTGCAATCGTTAAGAGGATTCGAATAGCTCTGTGTATGAAGCTGTATAATTGTTCTTTAAGAGGATTCAATCGTTAAGAGGATTCAAATAGCTCTGTGTATGAAGCTGTATAATTGTTCTTGCAATCGTTAAGAGGAATAGCTCTGTGTAAATAATTGTTCTTGCAATCGTTAAGAAATTCAATAGCTTGTTGAAGCTTGCAAATTGTTCGTCGTTAAGAGGATTCGAATAGCTCTGTGTATGAAGCTGTATAATTGTTCTTGCAATCGTTAAGAGGATTCGAATAGCTCTGTGTATGAAGCTGTATAATTGTTCTTGCAATCGTTAAGAGGATTCGAATAGCTCTGTGTGTGAAGCTGTATAATTGTTCTTGCAATCGTTAAGAGGATTCAAATAGCTCTGTGTATGAAGCTGTATAATTGTTCTTGCAATCGTTAAGAGGATTCAAATAGCTCTGTGTATGAAGCTGTATAATTGTTCTTGCAATCGTTAAGAGGATTCAAAATAGCTCTGTGAAGAAATCAGTATATAATTGTTCTTTGCAATCGTTAAGAGGATTCGAATAGCTCTGTGTATGAAGCTGTATAATTGTTCTTGCAATCGTTAAGAGGATTCAAATAGCTCTGTATGAAGCTGAATTGTTCTTGTGTGTCGTTAAGTATGAAATAGCTCTGTGTATAATTGTTTGTTCTTGCAATCGTTAAGAGGATTCAAATAGCTCTGTGTATGAAATCTGTATAATTGTTCTTGCAATCGTTAAGAGGATTCGAATAGCTCTGTGTATGAAGCTGTATAATTGTTCTTGCAATCGTTAAGAGGATTCAAATAGCTCTGTGAATGAAGCTGTATAATTGTTCTTGCTTTAAGAGGATTCAATCGTTAAGAGGATCGTTAAAGGATTCAAATAGCTCTGTGTATGAAGCTGTATAATTGTTCTTGCAATCGTTAAGAGGATTCAAATAGCTCTGTGTATGAAATCAGTATAATTGTTCTTGCAATCGTTAAGAGGATTCGAATAGCTCTGTGTATGAAGCTGTATAATTGTTCTTGCAATCGTTAAGAGGATTCGAATAGCTCTGTGTATGAAGCTGTATAATTGTTCTTGCAATCGTTAAGAGGATTCGAATAGCTCTGTGTATGAAGCTGTATAATTGTTCTTGCAATCGTTAAGAGGATTCAAATAGCTCTGTGTATGAAGCTGTATAATTGTTCTTGCAATCGTTAAGAGGATTCGAATAGCTCTGTGAAGCTGTATGAAGCTGTATAATTGTTCTTGCAATCGTTAATTGAGGATTCGAATAGCTCTGTGTATGAAGCTGTATAATTGTTCTTGCAATCGTTAAGAGGATTCGAATAGCTCTGTGTATGAAGCTGTAAATTGTTCTGTCGTTAATAATTGTTATGAAGCTGTATAATTGTTCTTGCAATCGTTAAGAGGATTCAAATAGCTCTGTGAAGAAATCAGCTTGCAATCGTTAAGAGGATTCAAAATAGCTCTGTGTATGAAGCTGTATAATTGTTCTTGCAATCGTTAAGAGGATTCTGTCGTTATTCAGATAGCTGTATAATTGTTCTTGCAATCGTTAAGAGGATTCGAATAGCTCTGTATGAAGCTGTATAATTGTTCTTGCAATCGTTAAGAGGATTCAAATAGCTCTGTGTATGAAGCTGTATAATTGTTCTTGCAATCGTTAAGAGGATTCAAATAGCTCTGTGTATGAAGCTGTATAATTGTTCTTGCAATCGTTAAGAGGATTCAAATAGCTCTGTGTATGAAGCTGTATAATTGTTCTTGCAATCGTTAAGAGGATTCGAATAGCTCTCGTTAAGAGGATTCGAATAGCTCTGTGTAAGCTGTATAATTGTTCTTGCAATCGTTAAGAGGATTCAAATAGCTCTGTGAATGAAGCAGTATAATTGTTCTTGCAATCGTTAAGAGGATTCGAATAGCTCTGTGTATGAAGCTGTATAATTGTTCTTGCAATCGTTAAAGGATTCGAATAGCTCTGTGTATGAAGCTGTATAATTGTTCTTGCAATCGTTAAGAGGATTCGAATAGCTCTCTGTATGAGCTGTATAATTGTTCTTGCAATCGTTAAGAAGATTCGAATAGCTCTGTGTATGAAGCTGTATAATTGTTCTTGCAATCGTTAAGAGGATTCGAATAGCTCTGTGTATGAAGCTGTATAATTGTTCTTGCAATCGTTAAGAGGATTCAAATAGCTCTGTGAAGAAATCAGTATAATTGTTCTAGCAATCGTTAAGAGGATTCTGTGAATAGTTCTTGCAATGTTATGAAGCTGTATAATTGTTCTTGTTCAATCGTTAAGAGGATTCAAATAGCTCTGTGAAAGAAAAGCTCAATAATTGTTCTTGCAATCGTTAAGAGGATTCGAATAGCTCTGTGTATGAAGCTGTATAATTGTTCTTGCAATCGTTAAGAGGATTCAAATAGCTCTGTGAAGAAATCAGTATAATTGTTCTTGCAATCGTTAAGAGGATTCGAATAGCTCTGTGTATGAAGCTGTATAATTGTTCTTGCAATCGTTAAGAGGATTCAAATAGCTCTGTGAAGAAATCAGTATAATTGTTCTTGCAATCGTTAAGAGGATTCGAATAGCTCTGTGTATGAAGCTGTATAATTGTTCTTGCAATCGTTAAGAGGATTCGAATAGCTCTGTGTATGAAGCTGTATAATTGTTCTTGCAATCGTTAAGAGGATTCGAATAGCTCTGTGTATGAAGCTGTATAATTGTTCTTGCAATCGTTAAGAGGATTCAAATAGCTCTGTGAAGAAATCAGTATAATTGTTCTTGCAATCGTTAAGAGATTCGAATAGCTCTGTGTATGAAGCTGTATAATTGTTCTTGCAATCGTTAAGAGGATTCAAATAGCTCTGTGTAAGAAATCTGTATAATTGTTCTTGCAATCGTTAAGAGGATTCTGTGTATGAATAGCTCTGTGTATGAAGCTGTATAATTGTTCTTGCAATTAAGTTAATAGAGGATAATTGTTCTTGCAATAGCTCTAGCTCTGTATGAAGCTGTATAATTGTTCTTGCAATCGTTAAGAGGATTCGAATAGCTCTGTGTATGAAGCTGTATAATTGTTCTTGCAATCGTTAAGAGGATTCGAATAGCTCTGTGTATGAAGCTGTATAATTGTTCTTGCAATCGTTAAGAGGATTCGAATTCTGTGATGAGCTGTATAATTGTTCTTGCAATCGTTAAGAGGATTCAAATAGCTCTGTGTATGAAGCTGTATAATTGTTCTTGCAATCGTTAAGAGGATTCAAATAGCTCTGTGTATGAAGCTGTATAATTGTTCTTGCAATCGTTAAAGGATTCGAATAGCTCTGTTTGCAATCGTTAAGAGGATTCGAATGCTGTATAATTGTTCTTGCAATCGTTAAGAGGATTCGAATAGCTCTGTGTATGAAGCTGTATAATTGTTCTTGCAATCGTTAAGAGGATTCAAATAGCTCTGTGTATGAAGCTGTATAATTGTTCTTGCAATCGTTAAGAGGATTCGAATAGCTCTGTAAGCTGTATAATTGTTCTTGCAATCGTTAAGAGGATTCGAATAGCTCTGTGTATGAAGCTGTATAATTGTTCTTGCAATCGTTAAGAGGATTCAAATAGCTCTGTGTATGAATCGTTAAGAGGATTCTGCTATAATTGTTCTTGCAATCGTTAAGAGGATTCAAATAGCTCTGTGTATGAAGCTCAGTATAATTGTTCTTGCAATCGTTAAGAGGATTCAAAATAGCTCTGTGTATGAAGCTGTATAATTGTTCTTGCAATCGTTAAGAGGATTCAAATAGCTCTGTGTATGAAGCTGTATAATTGTTCTTGCAATCGTTAAGCAATCGTTAAGAGGATTCAAATAGCTCTGTGAAGAAATCAGTATAATTGTTCTTGCAATCGTTAAGAGGATTCGAATAGCTCTGTGTATGAAGTGTATAATTGTTCTTGCAATCGTTAAGAGGATTCAAATAGCTCTGTGTATGAAGCTGTATAATTGTTCTTTAAGAGCTCTGGATTCGAATAGCTCTGTGTAATCGTTAAGAGGATTCAAATAGCTCTTGTGTTAGAAATTCAATAGCTATAATTGTTCTTGCAATCGTTAAGAGGATTCGAATAGCTCTGTGAATGAAGCTGTATAATTGTTCTTGCAATCGTTAAGAGGATTCGAATAGCTCTGTGTATGAAGCTGTATAATTGTTCTTGCAATCGTTAAGAGGATTCAAATAGCTCTGTTCTTTTACAATCGTAAGGATTAATAGCTCTGTGTATAATTGTTCTTGCAATCGTTAAGAGGATTCAAATAGCTCTGTGTAGAAATCTGTATAATTGTTCTTGCAATCGTTAAGAGGATTCAAATAGCTCTGTGAATGAAGCTGTATAATTGTTCTTGCAATCGTTAAGAGGATTCAAAATAGCTCTGTGTATGAAGCTGTATAATTGTTCTTGCAATCGTTAAGAGGATTCAAATAGCTCTGTGAAGAAATCAGTATAATTGTTCTTGCAATCGTTAAGAGGATTCAAATAGCTCTGTGAAGAAAAGCTCTGTATAATTGTTCTTGCAATCGTTAAGAGGATTCAAATAGCTCTGTGAAGAAATCAGTATAATTGTTCTTGCAATCGTTAAGAGGATTCAAATAGCTCTGTGTATGAAGCTGTATAATTGTTCTTGCAATCGTTAAGAGGATTCAAATAGCTCTGTGTATGAAGCTGTATAATTGTTCTTGTTCTTGCAATCGTTAAGAGGATTCAAATAGCTCTGTGAAGAAATCAGTATAATTGTTCTTGCAATCGTTAAGAGGATTCGAATAGCTCTGTGTATGAAGATAATTGTTCTTGCAATCGTTAAGAGGATTCAAATAGCTCTGTGTAAAGCTGTATAATTGTTCTTGCAATCGTTAAGAGGATTCAAATATCTCTGTGAAGAAATCTGTATAATTGTTCTTGCAATCGTTAAGAGGATTCAAATAGCTCTGTGAAAAATCAGTATAATTGTTCTTGCAATCGTTAAGAGGATTCGAATAGCTCTGTGTATGAAGCTGTATAATTGTTCTTGCAATCGTTAAAGGATTCAAATAGCTCTGTGTATGAAGCTGTCTAATCTTGCAATCGTTAAGAAATTAAATATCATTCCTGTGAAAATCAGTATAATTTTCTTGAATCGTTAAGAGGATTCGAAAGTGTAAAAATAATTTTTTGCAATCCATAAGAGGATTCAAATAGCTCTGTTATGAATTTAATCGGCGATGATGATATCATTCCTTGAAATGAATCTCGATGTTTTTTAAGAATAATCAAAAAAAATAAAAGGTAAATTCTAAAGAACTCTAATTTTTTTCAATTTGTCATTTTTTGAAATGTATGAATGTGCTTCTTTCAAAATTCATGTAAAGAACTCTAATTATTTTTCAAAGTACAAGTTAAAAGTCAACTCTACGCTCTTCATTTTCAGGCCTTTGTGACTTCCGACCTTCTTCAAGTGTGTGTAGATCCAGGTATTCTTGAATGTATTTCAAGCTGAACATTTTATCTAGTCTATACAAATAGATTGTTGTCATTTCGTTATTTATATCTACGGATATCTCATCTTGTTCTTTTTACTACTTTTCAGTTATGTTTCACCCACTTTCAAATGAGTCTGAATATGTATTGCCCAGACGAGGGATTGAACCCACAATAACTACGTCAATAAATTCACCAAGCAATATTTGATTCCACTGGGTTATTCAAATATTCTCACAAGAATATTATATTGAAATAGCCGTTTATTTTCTTTAAGTAGAAGCAAAAACTTATAAATGGAACTCACATTTTCATATTCTTCTTTGTAGTGCGTCTCTTCAAAACATAAGCGATTATAGCACCCCAGACCTTATTTCCTCTTTGCAGAAATCCCCAAACTCTTTGCTAAGGTCTCTGACTCCCGTTCCGTTATCCATTCACACACGTTCATTAAGCACCTGGCTCGGGAATTCGACTATATCTTTTAACATACTCGGTGGGGTTTTAGTTTTCCAGGCCATCCTGCTTCATTATGTCTCCAAGGAATTTCAGCTATCTCTTCTCGATTATGAACATGTGTTCATTTTGCTGCCATTTTCTTTAAGATTTACTCGCTTCGTCCATGGAATTATCCGTATCCTTCTGTTGGACCCTATTCTTTTTGCCTCTAGTTTTTCTTGTCGACCGTGGGGAGATTGTCCAACATTCATACCATATAACTTTAAGATTAAAAAAAATGCAATTGTCCTGACCTATATTTAACCTCTGTCTTTTATAGTGGGCGTTAATATAACTAAAATCATGTTTTGTATCGAATGTATATTTTGAAGAATGCAATGGTTATAGTTATACATATTTTGCAACAATTTCAATTCGTGTAAGAGCACTAATTGCATGGCCTCATTTTTTAAAGATTATCTAGATTTTATCCAAGGTGATCCTTATACCATGCCTGGCAACCACGCAACTGGAGTCCACAACTGGGGGCGTATATGTGGAGACCTAAATTATTACTAAATAACAATTAGTGAGAGCCTTTTTAGCAAGGAACTTATCAGTAAAGTCTGGTAATTGGTTAATTAGCAACTATATATAATATCATGAAGCATTTTCTTACAATTATTGATTTATATCCATAAATGAAAAGTACAAAGAAAGAACAAAAATACCATAACATAACTAAAAGCACAAAAATCATTTCATTCACCATAAATTAGACATTTTTAGATGATATTGCAAAAATTATGTGTTAATTTGTTTATGCCAATTGAGCATAGAAAATAGAATTTTATAATACAATAAGAAAGCAATTACAGCAATTTCCAATATTGTCTCTCAAAAATGTCTGAAAATATTTTGCAAAAATGAGAATTTCAGAGAGACAATAATTTTGATAACCTTTACAAAAGTTATTTTGATTTTTGTTTCATGTACAATTTATTTCACGGAAGATGAAGAAAATACGTATTTCACTATGAGAAAATAATAGATATTACTAGTACACAGAGTTTTAAAAACTAAAACCAATTTACATTGATTAGATTAATTAACAAGATAATTTGAAAATTTAACCAATTAAATATATGTAGGAAGGGGGAAAATTGAAAATTAAAAATATATGGTATCCCTATGGTATACAGTAGGATTTTAATTTACCTCAATTCATTTACTTAAAAATTTACATATTCTTGACAATAAAAACTAATATTATTAAATATTTCTTCTGCTGTGGTATAATCTTTTCTTGTAAAAAAACAAACCCTGCTATATACAAATGTCACATTTTAATAGCTTTAGGTATCCTAATTTCATGGTCTGGTAAGTTGTTATCAAATGTTTGATATCCCATTTCATCAAGAAAATGTCAACATTTTCAGCAATTATGGCCTGGATCAAAGTTGTATTATTTGATGTCAATATTTAAGTCGTTTAGGTTATTTAATGCCGACAACATTTTCTATTGCTGGTAATATTTTGTTTTGTCAAAAATCAGTTTCTGGTATTATGTTTCCTTCAAAATTGTATTGCTGGTAAAAATTTTTTTTTTCAAAATGTATTTCTGGTAATAGTTAATTATTTGCCCATATCTGTGACCTACCACCTTGGGTCTGGGTGGACCGGGAACACCAGCAATTAAGAGGTGGTTTCATGGTCCTCAAAACCTCCTGATGAGAGGCCTTGCTGCTGGGTGTAGTTTATCGTCTTACCCAGGTTGCAGATCTCGTTTAACGTCTTACTCAGGACGAACATTGCATATATGTTCAATGGCTGAAGCAGTATCTCTTGTTAATTATTTATTCCTTTTCCCTTGATTTCCTCCCATTCTTTTTGAAATTTTGCCAAAATTAGAAAGAAATAACAGATGTTCATCACTTAAATCTGATATCAGTGTATCATTTTTCTTACTGTTACCATATATTTCTTTACAACTTTTCAATAAAATTAACTGTTTCTGTATGATCCTCCTTATCTAATAATCGTTGTGTTTTAATGGCAGCTACAGTTTGATCAAGAAAATATTTAAACAATGGGAAACATTTTGCCGCCCAGCAGGTTTAAGGTAAACTGCTACATCATTTTGTTTCAACAGCCAACATTCTGTTTTTTCTTACTCAAAAAGACTTTTACTATTCCCACGTGTGCTGACATGTTTTTACCTTCAGAATAAGACTGTAATTTAAGAGAAGAATCAGTACTCGAATTATCCCAAATATTTTTAAAATGGTAGACATAATAAAAAAGAAATTTCTCGATATTTTTAGTTAATTGGTCACCATTTAAAAAATTTTAACATGATGCCCAATATTGTTTTTTATTAAGCCTTCAAAATTTTCAAGCAATTCAAATAAATTTACGCTATGATATTGTAGAGTAACCTTTGTATAGACATCATCATCTAAAAGAATAAACTTTTTTCTGCTTTTCATAGATTTCACTAAAATATTACCAAGAAAATTAAAGTCATCTAATTTTGAAACTTCTGCCATCAAAGCTGATAATGTTCTCACGCTGGGTAACTTAAAAATCATATTGGCGTCTGTTATATTATGACCAAGATGTAACAAAATATTCAATATGCCCTGATATGATTATAAGAATGATAATTTTTTCCCCAATTATTTGTGTTGACATAATATTAATATGCTCTATTAATTTTATCAATTTTTAACTTATTAAGATAACGATTTGGTTCATTGATTTGTGACCAGTGCTAAAACATTGATATTTGACTTTTTGAAAGAGAAGAAAATTGTAGTACATATACCAGCCTGGTAACATACAAATCTCAAGTTTAACAGTTTTAATTAAAAACATAGGAATTTCAGTGAAAAAATCAACAAATTGGATGAACAACTGATTGTTTCATTTATAGCTTGTAACTGATGACATAAAATCCTGTTGATCAATATTCTGATACTGTTTTTTTTTTGTTTTGTAATAGTATTTTATAGAGGTGCGAATCGATGTCACCCCATCCCATAAAATCGAATTATATAAACTAAATTAACCAGTTTAATATTTTAACACTATATATTTTTTTCAATATGAAACCGGTTAATTTTGTTTTGTATCAGGGCGAGTAAAATTCAACATATAATTTCTTTAAATAATAACTGATATTTTTTAAATCAATATGTTTTTTTATCAAAAATAGTATCATAGAAATAATGTTAAATTAAATGCGCACATGTCTACAGTAATTTTGAAAATTTAGTACTGCATAATGTTACATTTACTTTTTGGGTTTCATACAAGGACGGTATCAACATAATTTCATATGTTATAAAGAAAAGACGAATTACTCCTTAAAAAATGAATTTTATAAACAAGATATTTGTTATTATAAAGATAGCACAAAGAAAAAGACGTAACTTTACATTCTGTGACAAAATTCTTAATAATTACATTTTTTGTGTGAATTATGCTGTTTAAAATAATTGCCAAAAAATGTAAAAAAAAAAATAGAGACGTTACTGACAAGACAATGAATGTCTTTTCTTTGTTTTTAGTTGTAGAATATTAACATTTTTTTAAATTTAATTTTCGAATTTACCTTTGTGATACATTATTTATAAGTGTCATTTTACATTACTTTCGCAGTGAAAAACGTTACATTTTTAATGTCTTCTATTTATTTCCAAAGGACAGAAAAATTCAACATAGTTTTCTATAAACAATACATGTTTGTTCTGTTAAAAGAAAAACATAACTCATTCATAAAAAATAATTTTATACTTAATATATTCATTGTTGAAGTACAAGAACATAGTGGGAAAATATTACTTAAAATTAATTTGTGAATTTCGCACCGAAAAAGTTTGTTTAAAGATAAAAATATACAAGTCCAAATAAAATAAATAAATATTGTAATCACTTCAGTGTCTTAAGCTCATCCAAAGGTAAAAAGTAAACATTTCTTTAAATGAATTAATTCCTTAATCGAGTTCCAGTAAGGAAGTTTCACGTGTTAACTGTTCGCACCAAGTCGCTCAAGGGTAAACAGGTAACAGAATGGGGGCGTGTGACTTGGCATAGGCAGTAGCGCGACTAAGGGACCAAGGGTTAGCACGTTGTGGAGAGTCGCAGAGGTTCACGTCCTGAAGGGATATGATTCAGACAAGAAGAAGAAAAAAAAAAGAAATGTCCATATGTGTAGCGATTTTCCAAGCGTAGCTTAGATGTGGCACAAGGCCGAAAGTATGGGGCACCCAGTAAGGATCGAATTTACTACTCATTAGTAATTGTGCTAGGGAGACAAGCTTGTTAACCATTACACCGCCTCGGGGTGCCCTTTTTTGATTTTCAAAGCGTAGCTCAGATGTGGCACAAGGCCGAAAGTATGAGTCACCCAGTGAGGATCGAACTCACCAGTTATTTGTAAGTGTCCTGGCGATACAAGCTTGCTAACCATTACTCCACCTCGAGATGCCCGCAACATCCATATGTGTATGTGTGTGTGCGTGCGTATGTGTGTTTTCTCCTATTTGACCGTTGTGATAACCCATTTCCGTTTTCCTTTCAGTATAAATTTCAACCTTTGTAAAATATCAGATTAATGTTTAAACAGATGTTTTGCTATAAAAATAAAATAATAATAATAATAATAATAATAATAATAATAATAATAAAATAATATAGAATATAAATATGCGAGTTAATACAATCGTTGTTTCACACACACATAGATATAAACATACACATAAACAGAGATAAACACACACATACAAAATAAGCGAACCTAACAAGAACAAAAATTACTTCTTCGAGAAACATTTTTCCACTGACCATTTTGAGGGAGTCCCTTCATGCTTACAGAGCGATCTCATAAAATTTACAGGGCAATTGTACTGGCAATAATCTACATTTCATTTAGCATTCGATATATTCATTTTACTTTAATTATTTCGTCCCAAGCAAAGCGAAAATGCCAAGAGGACGCAGGGGGGGTAGTGGGAATGTAAAAGAATAAGAAGGGTTTAGTTAGGAGAAGAGAGGAGAGAGGACAATAAAAGAACATGGGGAAAAAGATCAGGAATTAGGAAGACAGAAGATAGCGATTGGAATAACTTTTAATTCATTGCAGATTGTAGGTTCCAGGAAAGCAAGAAAACGGACAGGAACTCGACAGGCAGGAAATGCGAGAAAGTGCAACTATTAGAATCTTGATAGTTCAACGATAAATAGTTTATTAAAATAATTTGGGTCGTGACGACATTTCCGAAATGTTATTAGACTGACAAAAGTTTTATGAAAAGAGTAAATTATTTTTTTCTTCTGAAAAAAAATTGTGCTATTCTTGGCGGGATTTCCTCCTTGTTTGAGAAGGGTTATTCGAAAAGACGATTATTAAAATTAATCTACATAATATATATATATATATATATATATATATATATATATATATATATATATATATATATATTTAAGTTCTTATATTTTGTATGATTTTCTTTTATCTTTGTGGAAGAAATTATGTTTTTCCTTTGTGTATAAATTACTCGTCAAAAAAAGATAAGTTTTCCTGTTATCTTTATTCTTATTGGTCGTTTACAGATATACTCTATCTGAAAGGTTATATATATATATATATATATATATATATATATATATATATATATATATATATATATATATATATATATATAACCTAAAGAGCCAGAGTAACCTACCTAGGTTTCACTCGTTCTTAGTTCTTTCTTTTGTGACCCTTTCTTCACCCTTGGGTATTAGTTTGTAGGTATTTCATTAAGTCTAATAATAAAGGAATAATTATATTACAATATATGCTGAATTAGAATTTATCTGAAAAACATTCTGACTGTATATATATATATATATATATATATATATATATATATATATATATATATATATATATATATATATATATATATATATATATATATATGTGTTTGTACCTTTCTATATATAGATATATATATATGTGCGTTTGAATGTCTGTTTATGCATACATACATACATACATATATATATATATATATATATATATATATATATATATATATATATATATATATATATATATAATCGACATCTCTAGTTACCTTGATCTATCCACTATCCTTCTCCTTCTTCTATCACTCCTATCTGCTCTCGCTCCAAATTGCATCTTAGTGGCCTCCCGCCTTGCTCGGGGCGTAATGCTTATATATATATATATATATATATATATATATATATATATATATATATATATATATATATGTGTGTGTGTGTGTGTGTGTGTGTGTGTGTGTGTGTGTATGTGTGTGTGCACGTGTGTGTGTTTGTGTGTGCCTGTGTGTGTGTGTATATGTGTATGTGTGTAGGTAAGTATGTATTTGTGCAAATAATTCATACACCACATAATTCTTATCCAAAACAGGTGTATATGTGTGTGCGTGTATGTGTCTGAGCGTGCGCTTGTGTGTATGTATCTATGTATGCAATTATGTATATTTCAGACACCACGATATTCTAATTTGAAGCAAATTAAGCATATATAGGTTTTTCTGTGTATATATATATATATATTAGGTTGGTGCAAAAATAATGTCGTTTTTGACGTTAAGTTGAACGTCAAAAACGACATTATTTTTGCACCAACCTAATATATATATATATATATATATATAGATAGATAGATAGATAGATAGATAGATATACTTATATATATACATATATATATATATATATAATTACATAGATAGATATATAGATATATATCTAGATATATAGATATATATACTATATATATATAAATATATATATATATATGTATGTATGTATATATAACTACATAGATAGATAGATAGATAGATAGATAGATAGATAGATAGATAGAAGCATTTGTGCATATAATTCATACGCGACACAGTTCTTATCCGAAGCAAAAATAACCAATTTTAGGCAATTCATTGTTTCCCAGTGCTGAAGGGGGGAATCAAATTCCAACGGCTCCAGCTGAATGCTTCAGGGATAAATGTATACCCACGGGCCAGGAAAAATTATTTTCATATGAAATTGTTACGAACTCAATTCCATTCACGAATCGAACTGAGATCAATACAATCAGGAAGAGAAATGCACTCCTGGAATTCCCGGGCAATGCGTACATTTTAAGTAGATAGAAGCAGAATGAAATTGTCAAACATTATTGATGTGATTTGGACATTTTCATAGAAATGAGACTTCATAGTGCTGCTAGATAAACATGTCTATAATCTTCAGAGTGATGATTTGATGATACGAAACAATTTGCCAGATTTGATAAAATGCAATTATTGTGATCTTGAGATCTAGACAAACCGCAATAAAGAAAAACTAATTTGTTCCTTATACACACCTCATATATATTTATTTATATATGAAAACGAATTATAAAATTTGATATGTATCAAGAACAATTTTAGGGAAAGAAGTATGAAAAAAGATGTCGTGTCTTGCATTTCATCCTTTAGGACTTCATCAAACCAAAGTGATGTTTACGTTGATGAGACAAAACCTGCAATAGAAGAAGGGATGCTGAGAATCTAAAGTTTTAAACTATGACAAAGCAGAAAAGAATTTCGTGTGACATAGAGCTTCCTCAAACTAACGTAATGATCACGTTGATGCTACACATCTGCGCAAAGCAGAGATGCCTCTGAGAATTTAATTTTATTTTTTATTTTTTAAAATGCCACTCTTATTAAGAGAGAAAACTATTTATTAAGATAAACATATATAGAAAATGTTTTAATCGCCAGATCCTTCTTAATAAATTTATGTCCAGTTTCTTGAAAACATTTCACCTTTCGTGACAGATGTTCTATTGTCAAAATTTTAGAATTTACAAACGTCATGGGAATATGAATAAAAAGAAAGTAAATGAAGTTTTCTATGTACCCAAAACATATACTGACCCCAAAATGCAAATTTTAAAATGATCAACTTTCCTGTCTCCCCGAGTGCATGCTTAATGGCATCAATGCAAATATCACTTTACTCCGATGATGTCCTAAAATACAAAACATATCAGACGAAAATATTTTCCACATTCTCATATATATAACAATAATTTTTTATAAATAATAGCAGTTTGTCTGGCTCTTTAAGTTTACATTATTATATATATATATATATATATATTCTGTTTATTCTTATTTTTAAGGATACAACTTATTTAAATTCTTATTAAATTACCTGAGATTTTTTTTGTTTGATTTTTTTTAATTAAACAGTATTAATTACATTTACCTTCCTGAATGTTCGAGAAATTTCGAAAAATATGCGTTCCCCGGAACATCGTCACATAGCCTGACGCGTTATTAACAATTCAACCCCAGATAATTTTTTCGGTTAGCAAAGTACAAATTACGACTTAAACACACATATTCGACGACCTTTCTCTCGATATACCATTTCTGCTCTGAAACGTAAAATAACTTAAACAATGACTATCTATTATATAAAAAGGATTAACTCCGACTAATATTTTCATATATTTTCTCTTTATACGTTATTCTTATGGATACAATTTATTTGAGAAAATATATATATTCGCACAATATATCTATCTCTATCTCTCTCTCTCTCTCTCTATATATATATATATATATATATATATATATATATATTAAAGAAAAAAAGACCACTTTAAAATATTAGCTCTGGATTTACATTGAACTCTCAGGATTTCATCCTCCTTGGGATTACCCATACGGATTGCCAATTTTGTCATTACTTATATATATATATATATATATATATATATATATATATATTTAATTATTTATTTAAAAATATGATTCCAACTCGCGACATAAGAGGTCTCATGTTTCAAAACAAGAGCCGAAAACTTCAATATAATTATTTGAATTAAATTGAGTTAAAGTAAGCTCTGTTCCATCATCAAGCGAATTTTTTTTTATTTTTTTTTACATTTCACATATATATTATATATATATATATATATATATATATATATATATATATATATATATATATATATATATATATACACACTTTAATAACGTTATACATTTTTCAAATTAGGAGATGCATTAATTTCGCTACTTTGCTTTAAATCTTACAGTATTCTCAGACGATTTTTATCAATTGATCTTCAAATGCTTTATTTAAAAAAAAAATAAAACAATGAACGGTATATTTTAAAAATAAATAAACAAACGCACGGCGTTAGGTTTGATAGAAGGGGAGCAGGGTGGGAAGTAGAAGCAGGAGAAGCAGATGATGAAGGGAGATGAGAAAAACATAGGCATTATAAATGTACCTCTGGAAAGCTAATTGAATTGTCCATACTTTTTTAAACAGACTCATATGAGATTAAGAGGAATTTTTGGAATGTATGCAAAGGCTCATGACTTCGATTCTCTGGGTAATTTTTTTTCTGAAAATGTCATTTTTACTAATTTTTCCAGTTGTCAGAGGTTGAAAATGTTATATATATATATATATATATATATATATATATATATATATATATATATATATACAGCATGCGAATTGTAAATTGTCACCATTTTTGTTTATTTTTAATTACGCACTTACGTGATTTGCTTTTGATTTTGTCAATTTTTATGCGAAAAGGAGCTCCATGACGCAATTCACTCCGCCAGAAATTTGGCAACGGCATGATGCACTGCTTAAGATTTGCATCGGAAGCTCCAATACGAACATTTCAGCGTGTTTGTATATCAATCTGAGGACACAGCACAAGATTCGGTGGAGTCTAATGTTGACTACGAAGGTGTTTAGAGTGATCATTAACGATGTCATCGTTAAGCATCCATTTATCTTCCCACAGGGACTCAGACTCAACACGGAGGTCTATATCAAGTGCCTCGAGGAGATAATGCTGCCCTCGGTCCAGTGGGTGAAAGACCCCTTGTCTGGCAACCTGAATCTGTGCCATTCCACACAAGCAAGAGAACCCAGTCATGGCTTTCAGGCAATTTCTGCAACATCACGCCTTACAAGTGGCCACTTAACTCCTGAAACTGTAACCACTTGCATAATATATGTGGGGAGCAGTTGAACGAGAGACCAACAGAACTCTCTTTGTAGCACCAAAGGTGAACTAAAGGCAAGAATTATGACATCATTCACCAATTTAAACAGAAGAGATGAAGGAGATCCCGAAGTCTTCTGGAGACTATGGTTGAAACTAATGGGGAATTAATTGAAAAAAAAAATTACTCTTTAATATTTCAAGATATTTTTATGTCATTTTGCTAATTATATTTGTTAAAATAAATGTTAGTGTAATTTTCCATCACTTAGACAATTCATCTATCACATCTTATATATATATATATATATATATATATATATATATATATATATATATATATATCGAGAGAGAAGCATCTGCTATTAAGGACTACAAGACTACGTAACTTTTCATTCAGCTTTTTCTTGCATTCTCACAAGTTTCTTTATATTTAGTTCTAAGTTATTAAAAAAAATCTCAGTCCTTGGTTTTTCGTCGAGTGCTTTCAGCTTGAAGTACTTTTTATTCTTATTTTTTAGAAATATTTTTCGGTATTCAGGCAGTGTTGTTAGATTAATTCATTAGCAAATGGGAGGCGTTGGTATTTATTATTTAGAGGATTAGTTATTAAATATATTTAAGATGTTTCTACCAATGTTAAATTCTTTTTTATTTATGTTGTTTTTTTTATTGTGATAGCTTCAAAAATTTGTAAGCGTTTTTTGGAATTGTTTTTGTAAAGGATTTTGCTATTGTCGAAAGAAAATTATTGAACCGAACAGTTCCGTAGCCTTTAATAACACATGCCTCAACAATGACATACTGCAAATATATATATATATATATATATATATATATATATATATATATATTATGTTTATTGAAGTACGAATATAAAATGGTTGATGCAAATAAAAATGAATAAAAGATAGAAAAATATTAAGAAACTGAAAGTATGGATTTGTAACACAACAAAGAAAAAATCAGCATCAAATCAAAAAATGTAAAAAGGAAATGAAAGTAAAACTAATAAAAGAAAAAACTGAATGAAAAAGAAATAAAACAAATTAATGTATAAAGAACGAAGGGAGTATAAGAATAAAATAAACAAATAAAACTAATAAAAGGAAGCAATAATAAGCTGAATAAGCGCATTGAGAATAACAGGGTATGATTGAAAGATATACTAGACTTGAATCAGAAGGAAGAGATGTGAGAAAATTCACATAGTAACATCAGTTTTGTCACGTTTTATAAAACAAGGATAAAATAAAATTAAAAAAAATATGGCGACAATATTGGAAAACCTAAGAAACCAGAGGAATACAATTCATTCTACATCACAAAGGCTATGGGTGTAGATAGATTTTAAAGTAACAGGAAGAAAGAGGATCTTCAGTTTTATATATACTTATTTCACTAAACACTTTGTGGTCTGAAAACTAAACATCAAAAAGTATAAAGAAGCATGCTGATAGCTTATACTACAGGATGTCTAAATGTTTTCGACCTACCCCACTTCATACAATCAATAGTTAGATTTTGGGGTCATTTAATACACTGATTTTTAAAAGCGTTTTTAAACGATAATTTCTCTACGTATGGATTGGTTTTGGAAATTACACAAAGATTTTCCTGGTAAACCCTATAACTCGTTTTATTCATGTGTGTGTGTGTGTGTGTGTGTGTGTGTGTGTGTGTGTGTGTGTGTGTGTGTGAAAGTGAGAGTAATGGTTCTTTGGAAAGAGCATGTGATTTTCCTCCCATGTTTATGGTATTCTGTTGGCTGCCCTGAAAAATCATCATCTTCAAGCAACACCCTAACCTTTAATTGAAACACAGCTGCTACTCAAAAAACTGTGTTCAACCTATAGAACATTTGCTAATAGTCTAGCGAAACAGTAGATTTTCGAAAAGTCGCGTATAATGATATGCAGGAACATTGTCGAATTTCTCAGTCATCGTTCATCTCGCTGAGCCGTTTCAACATAATGTTCCAAAACATCAACTTAGAATGATTTTTTTCAATGAACAATACCCAAAATTAAAAAAAAAATGTTACTAAATTAAATTAAAAATGTTTTTCTTGCAGCTTCAAAAATATAGAATTTGAAACTATATACATAACTTTTATAATGTACCATAATTTCTTGAAAATAATAAGCACCCATAAATAATACGCACCTCAACAACTGAGGAAAAATTAAGAAATATATCTATCCCTATATATAATACGCATCAATAAATTTTGTTAAAAAATAATAACAACGAAGACATTTTGTCGACATTGCCATTAAGAATATAATCGAAGCTAAGCTGAAAATTATTATGCTGTTTTCCCGATAAATAAAACATTTTATTTTACCGCCAAGATGTCGTCAAAACGTGCAAGTTAGAGTGCAAATTTGAAACAAAATGTAAGAGAATTGTCAAGAGAATGAAGAGGCCAAAGATCATTTTGACATTATGACAATTTAGATATTGGTTCTATAATAGAATGTAGTGATGATGAAAATTAAAATTTCAAAAATTTGTTAACTTGATATCCTCTTTTCTTCAAAATTGACCTTTTTTTATAGATTTTTCTTGATTTTTTCGTTGAATAAAAGATGCGGTTACTGGTAAATGTGAATTTATTGACAAAAAATTTTACATTTATTATTGTTGGATTTAAATTGAAAATTGGGATAATATTTTTTCATATTTTGGAATACGTACGTATTTATTATTATAAACCAATAGCGACAAAAATATTTTTGTTTAAACCTATTTATAATACGCACCCCTACTACCACCTGTAATTTACGGTAAAAAAAAAATGTGTATTATTTTCGATAAATTACGGTAAATGTATTTTCCGGTCATGCGCAATTCAGTGCACACATTTCGGCATCAGAGGAACTTTTGGCTTCCTCTTGGATTTAAAAATAGCTATAATTTATAATTAAAAGAAACATAACATATAAATAAAATACACTCTAAAATAATGTACTATGTGTTAAATACATTTAAAATTAGGTTTGTTTATAAGAGACAAATAAGATAAGTCGAGATTTGTTTCTTCCTGTATCACTAGTTACTCGCTTTTATCCATAACTATAATTCGATCTATACACCATTGATTGGATTTTCATTAACAATTGACGTTTTTATTAAATATATAATGAAATGTTCTTTTTTCTCTTTTCGTATATTATCATTTGTAACCAGCTTTAGTTATTTTCTGAAATTGCTGGAACTGAGACTTTTCTTAATTCAAATCTGTTTGGGACCCAGCACCAGTGAATAAAAAATGTCTCTCTTTCGATGTTTCTTCTAAGCTCCTTTTTCTCTTACTTAACTCCTAAGATTTAGAAACCAGCTTTCTACTCTTAATCTAGTTCTGCGCAATATTTTGCCATGCCAATCCATTTTTCTTTTCTTGTTTTATAGAAGGATTGTTTTTTGTTAATTCTTTTTTGAATTCACCCATATTCAATTAGGTTTGGTTTGTTTTACGGCATATCAACCTCAATGGGCCATTTAATGCCGACAAAATTTTTATTGCTGCTAATATTTTGTTTTGTCAAAAATCTATTTCTAGTAAAAAATTTTCGTCAAAAATGCATTGCTGATAATATTTTTCTAAACATGTATCGCCGGTAATATCTTTTCCAAAAATGTATAGCCGGTAATATTTTGTTTTTCAAAAATGGATTGCTGGTAAGTTTATTTTTTCTTCAAAAATTTATTGCTGGTAATAATTTTTTATAAAGTATTTCTGGTATTAAAACCTACTTTTACACTTTCATAGTATTTTTACGCCAGTTTCGGGGTTAGCTTTTTGCCCATAGCTGGGACCCTAACAGGTGCTATCACCCTGAGTCAGGGTGAACCTGGGAACACCAGCAATTAAGAGGTGGTTCCACGCTCCTCAGAACCTCCTGATCAGATTGCTGCTGGACGTAATTTATCGTCTTACCCAGGAAGCTGATGTAGTTTATTGTTATATCCAGGACGGATAATAATCGCACATTTTTGCATACGATATCTCATAAAGATCAGGTTGCATAATAATTGATAGTTTGAAGAAATTCTTCGCATATATAGAGTTAGCACTTAGCTATCTTTCCCTCTAACGTTATCGGTTAAGTTGTATTTCGGACAGTGTATGCTGTTTTAGGTGCCCGTAATAAAAAGTCATGATTTTCAACAGAAAAAAAAACATATAAAATGTTAGGACTTAGCTGTCGAGATGGTAAGAAACATTCTTTTTGATATCTTTTTAGTTTACTTTAGTTTAGAGGAGTTGCTGGAGGATGATCTGTATAATATCACTATACACAAATGGTAGATTTATTTGGAGTTTCTTGTCAAACTTCTGTGGAACAAGATTAACTTATTTATGTTTCCAGTAGGCTATAGCTTATAAAATATATATATTCTTGCACGGCGTACGGCAACAAAAGGCAGACAAAGCTAAGAACATATGAAAACAAAAGATACTGTTCGTGAAATAAATATCTTTACAGAAGGAACAGATGATATCACGAAAAGGAAGCCTACTGCAAGAACTCCAAAAGAAAGATGGTACCGTACTTGCATTGGATTCCCGTGACCCTGCGAAAGGATCTATTTTTTCAGTGATATTTCAAATCTCCTTATAATACAATATAGATTAGAAAGTATTGTATCCCATGAATCAGAAGCAGAATATTTCGATCTAAACAGGGTGCTGACAAATAGACTTGTGCTGTTAATGCTATATTAAACATAAAAATGATTTCTTTTAGAGAGTAGCCTATCATCCCTACAAAAAACAGAATATTAAAAAAAAAAACTATTTAGTCATATATGGGCTTTCTAGAAAACTATCTAACCCAGCGTGAATTAGAATTGCGTTTAGCGAAATAAATTATTTTATATTAATAACCAGATAAAAACTAGACAAGTGGAAGTATATCGTCGAGAAATCTTACAACGCTTTATACGCGGTACAAATCAAAATTTGTGCAGTACTTTCATTGAATTGTTAAGTTAGTAGTTTCATTTTAAGAATGATCAGCCTGTCATAACTGAACAGTCGTATGTAGTTAACGATCGCTACGCAATAGTTTATTACCCAAAAAGATAACAGAATTGGCATCTGACAAGTTTAAATTGTCTCAGTACATATCATTATTATTATTACTGTTATTATTATTCTATTTACCGTATCGCTTCATAATTTCCCTTTCCACAAATTCCTGTTTTTTTCTGGCTCTCAGTAAACTGTGTCTTTTTACTACATCTCCTAATCCCTTTGCTGAAAACCATTTACATATCTCGTTAGTTAGGCAATGTGCTGTTTTACACTCCACTTTTTTCAATATATCATGTGAGTGTCAAATTTTCTAAGTCCTCTTACCTTATTATGTTTCCTAGAAATTGCTACTGTCGCTTTTCTATGCTAATTATAAGTGCCCTTTTTTTCCATCTTCTCAAAAACTTCGTCGTTGCTCACATGTTCCGTCCTTGATATTCTCAGCAGCCTTCTGTAGAATCACATTTCTTTTACCGTTAATCTCTTCTTCATCCGTCATGCGATTGTCCAGCATTCAAACCCATATAGAACGACTGAGATTACGTACTCTTTTATTTGTTTCTAATGCAATTTTTCTGTTTCTTAACAGCTTGCTTAATTTTGGAAGCCATCTATCGCTATCTTAATACGCCTTCAGATCTTGGTGTCGCATTTTCCATCCTCTGTTGAAACTCTTCCTATTTATTCAAATACTTGGTATTTAAATAACTAGGAAGGTATTTAATAGGTACATGGTACGTTTCAAAAATAGAATCCTACTCATTTCCACTAAAACTACAATACAGCATATAGAGGAGCACAATAACACTGTTGGATAGAACAAGAATTCGGATTGAAGGCCCTATATTCCCACACAGTTACCAACATTGAATTTGTATTTTCGAGGCTCGTTTCATTTTGTGTATTGAGAGTAAGGCAGATGTCACAAGAATCGACCCTGCCCATGTTCGTCAGCACTATGGAAACACATTAACAGTGCTCACGTATGTGGTTTCGTCTCCATAAATATTTAGCAGGTGTCGATTAATTAAAATGGGTGCAGTAATCGTATAGTGAAATTCTATGACACACCTTTGTTTCATACGCACTTTAATGTTAAGGAACCATTTTGCAATACTCTTACCCGTAACAAAACAAAAAAAAATAATAGGATGGTTTAAAAACTATTAATATAATACAGTCTTTATCATTGTGGGACGAGATACTAATTTTTATTTATTTTTTTATTTTCTTACAGTAAGGTTCACCCTTTAAAATTCCCTGGGGTTACTCGAGGTAAAGGATTACGTTAGAAGAGCATTTGTTTGAATAGGGGTCGAACATAACGGCTAATCGTAGCCTTGAACAGGTTAAGATTGTAGCAATTGGGAAACCACCCTCTTGGGAGTCGGTTCCACAGGACAGTGGTTTAGGGGGAAAAGCTGCTCGAGTGCAATTTACTTCTCAGTACTGTGTCACAGAGGGATGGTGGGTGGTTCGCTAAATGTAAGTGGTATGGCGTGTTTTTGCTGTGCAGGTTTGACTTGGCAGAACCAGGGAATGTAGTTCGTCTGAGCACTTTCAGTGGAAGTAGCGGTAAAGCAGCGAGAGGCTTGCCATATTCCTCTGTGGAGAATAATTTGTCAGGCACATGTGCTCAGAGGTAATTTAGGACTTAATTTATAAACACTAGAGAGTGAGGTCTAGGCAGCTCCTGCGCAAATATGACAACACCATTCAATATTTTTATGTTTTCCTGACCTGGCTCTTGTAAATGTGGAGGACAGCAACAGGAGTCAGGTAATTACTGAAGCGGTTTAGGAAGCCGACGGTTTTACCTGCATCCTTAGTAATGGATCGTATGTACGTGTTCCACTTGAGGTCAGGTGTGAGTGTGAGGCCTACCAGTCATTCAAGGCATGGTGCATTCCAGAGAGGACATCTGTTCATCCTGATTGGGTCAGATCAGCGATGGAATGTAATTGCTTGGTCTTCGTTTCACTGAGTGTAACCAGCCAGTTTTTACCCATTGGGTAGTTTGTGTAAGATCGGGAATGATTGCCAATATCTGAAGATCAAGAATTTTAGAGTGCGCCTGTATATAGTCGTAGCATCGGCATAGATGTTTACAAATGATCTGAGTATATTAGGCAAATCATTTATATAAATCAAAAAGAGTGTTTGTCCAAGGTGGGATCCCTGAGAGACGACTCCATTGACTTCTAGGGCTCCAGATGACAGACAATTTATAACTACCTTCAGAGACCTACCTGTTAGGAAGTATTTTATGATCGATACGTACCTTCCAGTGATTCCATGACTGTAGAGCTGACGTAGTAAACCTTTGTGCCACACCTTGTCGAAGGCCTTCAAGATATTTAATGCTATGGTCCTCGAAGTATGTTTCGCGTCAAGAGACTCACTGATGCTAGTTAAGATGTCGGCAGTTGGTCGGGCTGATCAAAGCCCACACTGCTCGTCACTGAAAAGGTTGATCGGAGACCTTCTTATTGATTATGTCCTCAAAAAGCTTACTAATGATACTGGTGGGTCTGTACTGGTAGGGGAAGATCTCACACCCGCGTTCTTGAAAACCAGGCAGCAGCTGTAGTAGCATCCACTACTCTGAATGTTTAGATTTACGATTCCGAGTTCACGACCGAGAATGGTCGTAGTGGATTAAAACGTTGGTTTGTGAATTTCGTGATATAGTAATTGTGAGTTCAATCCCTGGGTCCGGCATTTATGATAAATTGAACTAAGTGGAAAGGAACAAGTAATAAAATATGAACTAGACAATATCCCTAGACACGTGTAGTGGAATGAGAATAGTCTATCCCCTAGAGAGTAAAATGATTTCTCTAGCTGCAAATCATTTGATTTCTTTGTTTAACGGCATATCAACTCCCTTAAAAACGAAATTTTATTCTCTTTTGAGATTTGGTACTTAGTCTTCGCAAGGGCACATGGCTCAGTCGGTTAACGCATTAATTGTATCCATTGACGAAAGTGTTGTGAGTTCAATGCCTGGCTAAGGCAGCGGTAAACAAAAACATAGAGAGTTGAGATTTAGCGAAATAACTGAGATAATCGCAAGAGGCATGGCACGTAGAACAAAGTTTATTTTTGATAATTTATATTTTTCTTGTTTTGACTCCAGTTTGGTGATTATTTAATCGGACAGGTGCTAACACGCTGGGTTAAGGTGGATTTAGGAAAATCAGCAATTAAGAGGTGGTTCCGCGCTCTTGAAAACCTCCCGAACAGAAGCCTTTCTGCTACACGTAGTTTATCGACATACCCAGAACGATATTGCCAATGTAGTTAAGGTCATTTCCCTGATCTGATATCATTTTCTACATATTCCAAAAGATTGTTTAGTATATTGCTTTTGTTTTACTAGTTACGTATTTATTATGTTATCGAGTTTTTTTATTATCACATCATTATTAGTGGCTTTGGAATCACAATACAAACTGATAGAAAGAATATGTTTAATTTTCATAATTTTCATTTGTATGACTCGTTGATTAATATATTTTTATCAACTTATGATATTTTTCTTGCAAACACACCCCATACACACACGCACACACACACACACACACATATATATATATATATATATATATATATATATATGAAGAAATATAATTTTAAGGTGTGCTATATTTATGGTATAAAGCGCTCATTATCAGAGATAGAGCGTATATAAATATAAAAATGTAAAATATTTTCGAGAAAAAAAGCCTATACATGTGGCCTGACGATTGCGTCTAGCATGAAACTGTGTCGCCTCTGAGTTTGACATCAATTTTCTTCAATATATATATATATATATATATATATATATATATATATAAAGAGAGAGAAGAGAGAGAGAGAGATATTGTAATAAATTACAATAAATTCATTTTATATAGCTCCACAAAAACTTTCACGTTTCGGACCTATAATCTATCGTAATCTATTATAACACACACATATATATATATATATATATATATTAATAAAATTTTGCTCTACGTTACATTGAGCCCATTTTTAAAAAAAAAATGCTAAGAACTGTGGATTCTAACATCATCTATTCATTTTTCTTTGTTAAGTTCAACGGACATGACCTGTATATTTAATTTTGATTTATTTTCTTTCAGTTTTCAAGTAAGGCATTGTCCATCGCGATAATAAATCATGCCAAGTTGTAGCCAATAAAAACCCGACTACTACATTGACAAAATTCAGTTTTTGGTCATGATTGAGACGGTCAAAATTACCGAAAAAACATGAAATTATGATTATTTATAATTGCTCTTTGAATGCTATCTTAAATGTGTATCTATATTTCAGTTACTTTGTTAAAACACCGGCAGACAAATATTGTCAAATATCCACTAAATTCCCAGAAGAGAACTGCGGGAAACGAAGCTATTATAACAGAACATATGGTTACATCTACGTATTTCAACTATAAAAGGATAAAAGCCAATTGCGAATCTAGTAGTACATTCATTTGACCTTGTGTCGTATCTCGTCTTAGTGGGGTTGTGGTAAATACCAGTATATACATGCGTTCCAGGTACAAAGGATGAATGCTTATTAAAAGATCTGCCATTAAAATATTTATGAAAAAAATGCGGACAAATAACATTACAAACAATTTTATCAAGAATCTCCTGGAGCACCAGAACAGATATGGCAACAATATTGAAAGCATTGTAGATTTATAAGTGAATAAGTAAGATGTTGACGAGAAAATTGTCTGGCGGGACAAGCTGAACCGAATTTCATAACAGCAGACCAAGCAATTGTTTCAATATAAACATTCCTGTTCACGTCAGTGGAAAACATAGGGCCAATAAAGTGCAACGATTTTCTCTCTTGAAGACAGCATCAGCCAAGCTGATGGAAGGCAAAAATAGTTCTATGTGATGATGAAAATAGAGACTTTTTGAGTCATAGAAATTTACAAGCCATTTCTTAGCCTACTTAACAAGTCATTTTCGAGGTCAGCTGCTTATTATATATATATATATATATATATATATATATATATATATATATATATATATATAGGAGGCACGGTAGAGTAATGGTTAGGAATCGGAGAGCTGAGTTCGAACGAATTCTAATCGAATCCATTACATTCACTTACGTGCTAATACCCTTGGGAAAGGTGTGAATCATCTTCTGCTCCCATCCGCCATGGGTAAATAGCGAGACAGACTGGGTTCTATAGCCTTGGATGTCAACTGGTCTCTTAATTCAAAACCTGCGGAGGGTCGTTTGGTGACCTTGTGCACGTAGTTCACCAGGTCTCTGTATTCGGACCTTCAAAATGTGTGGAAGGTGCTGCACGAAACTTTCTCTATCATAATCAAATCTCATGTGCTGTTGTCGGGCTGTCGGTTTCCTAGGAGGTGATCTGCTTGACCCTCATACATCGAATTCGACGAGAGAGTCGAGTATATATATATATATATATATATATATATATATATATATATATATATATATATATATATATATATATATATATATATATATATATATATTTCGTATCGTTGATCCACTCAAATCAATTGTATAAATATTGCCTCAGATAAAATAAAACAATAATGCCATGTATTGATATACATAAAATTATGTAATACAACGTCTATGAAGTGAAACAGAATTAGTGCTAATACATATACCAAGCCAACTAACAAAACTTATAGATCCCTTCCCCCGATATATATTGTGAATTTTAATTATTGTCTCATATATATTAAAAATGTGTTTATACACTCAAAATATATATAATGGAATAAACAGTTAATTTTGTTTTTTATTATATTTACACTGAAGAAGCAATTTCCCGCGGGAAGTTGGTGAAAATTTTCGAAACATCTCTCATTACGATAAACAATTCAAATTCATAAAAAATATATATTTATATAGTACACACACACACGCATATATATATATATATATATATATATATATATATATATATATATATATATATATATATATGGGGGGTTCTTGTGTGCGTGTGTGAATGAAATTATTGGTTTCGACGGTGTACCCATTGTATTCATGTAGACAATTTATATACACGACAAGACATGCTTGTAGGCACGCATATTCAAAGATAAACGTGCTTGTTTATTTTTGTTCATTTTCTTTTCTTATCTTTGGTAAGGTGTGTTCATATGCCTTTGTGTATATTTAAGCGTGTACATGTTCGCTTTTTTGCATGCATGTGCATCGCTTATCTTCTCGGAAATTACTTCGTACCATCTGCACGTCTTTATGTTGGGAAATTCGATAGATTCGAATCAGGTAAATACTCCTGCTATTTTCTTTCTTCCTCTCTTGTGAGCCTCTTACATATATATATATATATATATATATATATATATATATATATATATATATATATATATCCACTCTCACTTTCATTCTTTCGCTCTCTTGCTCGCTTTCTCAGTCATTCACATTTTGTCGCACTCTTTTTTCTCTCTAAATCACTGTCTCTTTCTCCATCACTTCTCCGTCTCTTCCTAATGTATTTCTTTTTCATTCATTCTTTTTCTCTAACTCAGATACTTTTTTCTCTCTTTTCTTTTCTCATCTCTATTTTCCTTCTCACTCTCTCGTTGCCTTTCCCTTTCTTTTTAACCTCTCTGATTTCCTTTCGTTTAGACTCTATCTGTCTTTCTCGTTCTCTCTTTTATGTTTCTGGTGCCAGAAATTAATCAATAATGTCAACACAACAACCCAGATCTATTTTACCCGCACCCAGATAAGCAGAATTAGCCCGGATAGCTGGAACGAGGAGATGGGAGCGATAATAAATGAGAGAGAGACAAGCGACGAGGAATGTTTGAGAGAGAGAGAGAGAGAGAGAGAGAGAGAGAGAAGATGAAAGATGCCAAAAAGCTAGAATGAAAATGCACCTGTCGTCAATGAGTAGAATGTTTGGACACAAGATTTTGTTGCGCAAAGAGACTTTACAATCACAAAGAAAAAAAGCTTCTCTCTGTGTGGCGCCATCATTTCAGAAACCCCATCAGCTGCACCGATAGCAATACACGTGTTTTGGTAAGAATATGTTTTTCTCTATTTACTTTCCTATTTGAGTGATGCACTATCAAACATCCATCTAACGTTTGTCAGGGCAATTCTCGGGCAAGTTCCGTGCTAAGAACACTGAAAAAATTCTTCAGATGTCGATTTCAAGATATTTCCGCCTTAAAATTGATAATATGCAAAACTTTTTACCAAGTTGTTGTGATCCAGCTTCGAAATACATCTTTTCTTTAAATAAGCAGACAAAGTAAACATCTGGCTCTGTTTCAAACGCATATGTTCCATTTAAAATCATTTTTGGCAAGTTAATTTAGGAATAATCTTAAGTTGTCTGTCTTCCTTAGATGAAACCTTTTCATTATAAACTTGTGACTGCTTTTTCTTTTCATCTTTTTTGTTAATTTTGCTACCTTAACGTGCTCTCCATATAACCAAGATTTCCAAACATACGAGACCAAATTTCGTCATAGGCCTGATCTAGACATGAAATCTATTAAACATTTTTAAAGATCGTGAAAAAAAGAGAAGCAATTGTTGATTTATTGATTTGCTTTTTATGTATTATTGTTGATTATTTAAAGCTAAAAAATATTTCCAATTGTAGAATGTTGCTCACAGTACCCGGCACTCCCGAATCGGTACCCAGCTCGATATTGTTTAATTTCGGTGATCGAACGAGAAACGCTATAAAATGTGATGCGATCTGAGCCTTGTGTTAAACAATAGCAGATAAAAAGCAAAAGTTGGTGAAAATGAATAATTCATTTTGAAAATTACGAATACTCTATAACGAAAATGATATTAGCTTTCTATATTTCTGAGATGAGGTATTATGTACACTATTTACATTATTCGGACTATTGTTCTCATCTTTGTCGCCATATTTATTACAACGTTTCGGTCGTTGTACGCTCTGGCCTTCTTCAGGTGGATGGAATGTCGAGCTAAATCCTTTATTACGCTCACTGGAGTAGACTGTTCTAGTTCCACGTGCCATGTTTAATGGATGTCAGTTATCAGCCGTTGGTTAGATTCAGTGACAGGACACAATGAGTGTGAGTTCAATACCCGGTTAAGTCAGTGGAGAACTTGGAGAATGGAATTAACAGGAAATAACTGATAACTGACATCCATTAAACATGGCAGGTAGAACTAGAACAGTCTCCTCCACTGAGCGAAATAAAGGGTTCAGTTCGTCATTCCAACTACATGAAGAAGGCCGGAGCGTACAACGGTCGAAACGTTGTAATAAATATGGCGATAGAGATGAGGACAATAATCCGAATAATGTAAATAGTAAAAATTATAGTGATTTGAGAGGCTCATGAAATGACAGATTAAATTTCAGATTAAAATTAAAAGCTTTCATGGTAATTGTTCGAGTGAGCTCTTCGCTATGGTACCTGGAGTTAATGAATTTAAGCGCAGTATTAAGCTGGCGTCGAGATTTCATCAATTTAGAGCTCAGCTGGCTAGATCTAGCCGTAAATTCTATGGTAATAGTTTCTCGCTTGAGGAACTCCCTTCCAGCTCCATGCTTTCCAGCTAATTTTATCTGGAAAAATTAAATTCATTTTCAGTCGGTATCTACAGCCCATCAGCCCTCTACGCTTTCTATTCAACAATAATGTTTCTGTTCATAATTCTTTCACACCTTGTAACCCTTTGTGTTTCAGTGGCATTTCTGGCTTGCTTGGGTTCATTCCAATTTTGAAAAAAAAGCTCCTTGAAATCAAATCCTTCGAATACATATCGAATATAACTAAACCACCGTCCAATTTATCGATTGTTTATAACTAAATAACATTACAGAAATTTAAATATCATTTTTCTTCACCAATTAATAAAAAATCAGTCAAATAATCCTAGAACGATATAAATGATTAATTAACATTTCAGTCGCGCCAATGCTTCTTATCGTCCTGGGTAAGACGTTAAATTACATCCGCGTCCTAGGTAAGATGTTAAACTACGTCCAGCAGCAAGCCTCTGATCAGGATGTTTTGAGGAGCGTGGAACCACGTCTTAATTGCTGATGTTCCCAGGTCCACTCTGACCCAGGGTGGTAGCACCTGTTAGGGTCCCAACAGTGGGAAAATAGTTAACTATTACCAGCAATACTTTTTTGAAAAAATTATTACAAGCAATGAAATTTTGAAGGAAATATATTACCAGAAAAAGATTTTTGACAAAAGAAAATATTACCAGCAATAAAAGATTTTATTGGCATTAAATAACCCATTGAGAATATGCCGTAAAACAAATTAAACCAAACCAATCTAAACCAAAGAATACATAATCTATTCATACAAATCTATCCTAAAATATTGTCGGCATTAAATAACCCAT
>CAHIKZ030000613.1:2335000-2337500 GCA_903632075.3 Acanthosepion pharaonis | reverse complement strand
TGTTAGCTCTATCATTGATATTGAGACATTTCCAATAAGTACCGCACATATATAATATATATAGAAATTATATATATATATATATATGTGTGTGTGTGTGTGTGTATGTGTGTGTGTTAGTGTGTGTGTGTATTTATGTATGTATGTATATAAAGGTTGCGATGGATAAATTGTCTAATTGACGCAAAAATGGAAATAACACTGATATCTCTTTTAACAGAAAAATTTAACAAAAAAAGTATCTTGAAATAGTAAAGATTACATTTATTCAATGAAATTGTCATTGCCTTCAACCACTGCCTCCAGACGACTTCGGAATCTCCTGCAACTCTTCTGGACGGTCTACTAATTGTTGAATGCTACCATAACCCTTAACTTCAATTCATATTTGGTGTTACAAGAAGTTTGGGCTTTGTCTCACTCAACTGCACCCGACCAATAATAATGAAGTGGGTCACAGTCTGTGTAGTTAGGTGGACAATGTAAGTAGAGAAGTGGTCGCAAAACTTGTCGGGCGACCAGAACTGGGCTCCCTTGCTTGTGTTGACAGAAATAAGGTATTCCAGAAGCCTCCCTCTTTCCCCAGGGTACCACTACCTCGTAAATGCACTTGATGTAGGCCTCAGTGTTGAGTTTGAGGCCGTCACCAACAAATTCGGGAGTTATTTTCTTATCAGAATGACCAGAGTGATTTTTCGAAGCTGCCGTACCATTAGACTCATCCAACTCTTTCCGATTTCTTTCCACTGTCCTCAAATTGCCACCTAAACACTCCGAAATTTTTCGTATTGGAGATTCCGGCGTGAATACCGAGCAGTACAGCATGCCGTTTCCAAATTTCTGGCGATGTGAAATGCGTCATGATGTTCTTTTACTCATAGACGGTGTCCAACTGATCTTAGTATATTGCGCATTCGTCAAAATCAAAAACAAACACCGCGCATGCGCAAAATTAAAAAAATAAAATTGGCGACATGTTTACCATCGAAAGTCGTATATATATATATATATATATATATATATATATATATATATATATCGTTTAAACGTTATTTTTAGTGAATACCATATGTGAGTAGACGCCTCGTCTATTTTAAACAGTATATCTTTCCTCTAATGGCCTGAATATTCGAGAGATATTATAAATGATATATATATATATATATGTCTGTGTATCAGTATTTGGAAATATTTTTATAGATGATTTAAAAAGTTGCTTGTCTTTTAAAAAGAAATATTTACTTCCCAACAAATATTTTCCATGCACTAAATTCAAACATTTCATAATAAACTATACACATCGAGCCTAAAGTGAAAATTTAAGATCATTGAATAACTGCTCAAGTATAAAGACATTTCAATCTCGTAGGAGTGTGAATATATAATCTTTGCACTTAAACTATATGGAAAATATTTTTCGCCTTACTAACATATTAGTCGAAGGGAATTAAACGTTCTGTAAATCATGGATGCAACCTTGCAAGGATAATATGTGGACTCAGGTACTGACTAGAGTGTTATATGGAACTGCTTGAGTTTGCTATAGAAAATTGCGTTTCTTGAGATGAGGCTTTCTGAGAGGAACGCCTTTCTTTCCAGTGCAATACGTAGGGGATGAGAATGATTCAGTTTCCTGGACATATGAAATGCAGGCACTAAAGAATGTATCTCCTCAGAGCATTTGTCATGGAAATAGTGTCGGAAAAGAAGTTATCAGGCGTTGGTTAGATCCAGTGACAGGACCCAAAAAGTGTGAGTTCAATAGCCGGTTAAGGCAGTGGAGAACTTGACATCCATTAAACATGGCACGCGGAACTAGAACAGTCTACCCCAGTGAGCAAAATAAAGGTTTCAGTTCGACATTCCAACTACCTGAAGAAAGCCGGCGCGTACAACGGACGAATCGTTGTAATAAATATGGCGACAAAGATGAGAACAATAGTCCGTATAATGTAAATAGGGTGAATATCATTGGAAAAAATGACACACCTTATTCATTAACCCTCTACATTTAGTAGCTCTTAGATGTTGCATGGGGATAAATTTATTTAAAAAAAGATGCATTAGAACTTAGGATTTTTAAAATTTCGTTTTTCGCCATAAAATACAGAGAATAGGAAAACATAATTTTACTCAAATAAGATGCTAAATGTCTTGATTATAAAAATGAGATCAATCACGGATTGAAATTGAAAGAAAGAATAATATCGGCGAGTTTAATTTTGAGTCTTTTTTTTTTCTTCTGTCGCCTTCCTTACTTTTTTAAAGATTGAATTAATATATTTCAAATTTTATTCATTTAGTTTAATTTACACTTTCGGAGTTTACTCTTTCATTCATTTTAATTTATCAGTTTTTCACTCTGCATCCATTTTCGATTTTGAAAGCATTTATTTTTCTGGCATATACTTTTCTTTATTTTTCAGTTGTTTTCTTGCTTTAATTTTTTTTTTCTATTTTTTTTATTTTCCTTTCATATTTGTTTGAAATTTTCCTCTTG
>CAHIKZ030000613.1:2275000-2332500 GCA_903632075.3 Acanthosepion pharaonis | reverse complement strand
TCTCCTGATTCAATTTTCCTCTCTACTGTTCCATTTTTTTTTAAATTATTCACCGTTCTCTTGATTCTTGAATGGACTTCGAAGATGGGAAACAAAGTATAAACGTTGGTTCCATTATTAAAGTCCTAAATGATGTTTTTACTTCTCACTATTGCTCAGTTAAGGCAGTGGTGCTGGCACAAAACTAGTTTAACTTATTCTACTTCTAGCCGAATAACTCAAAGGATTTTTCATTGATTCTTACGACAAATGATTTCATGATGGCTAAATGAAAACCTAATAAAGAAACTTAATTAGTTTAGAGGATTTTAGATATTAAATATTTTGTAGGATTTACAATTATGCAGAAACACGATTTGGACAATTTTATTTTTAAACCCGTCATATATATATATATATATATATATATATATATATATGTGTGTGTGTGTGTGTGTGTGTGTGTGTGTGTGTGTGTGTGTGTGTGTGTGTGGGGAAATTGTAGGAGAACGAACAGTAAGATTACAGCGTTCAGAACATTAATTTAAAAATAGTGCTCAATACATCAAGTCCTGCCGTAAATATTTATTTATCTTATACAGTGTTACATTAGAACATGCACATATCCACTACAAAATTGTACATTTTCGTTTCAACGTAAAAAAAGCGGAAACCTTTTTTAGACGTCTCATCAGTTGGTGAATTATGGTGTTACTCTTAGTAACACCATAATTCTAAAAGTAACAAAAATCACAACAAAA
Source organism: Acanthosepion pharaonis (assembly GCA_903632075.3). Classification (NCBI taxonomy): domain Eukaryota; kingdom Metazoa; phylum Mollusca; class Cephalopoda; order Sepiida; family Sepiidae; genus Acanthosepion; species Acanthosepion pharaonis. The sequence continues at coordinate 2,331,760 of CAHIKZ030000613.1, read as the reverse complement.
ATATCATGGAAAATAAGGAAAACAGCATCAGCCTTTAGCAATAAATCCAACAGCTGTAAACTCTGTTTGGAGATAAAAAAAAAAATAGCTATAATTACCTTTGCAGACAAACACAAACTACTAAATAAACGATCAGAAGAATCTCAAAATGTAAGAACGAAAGCAAGTTCTTTCAACAAACAATAAACAAAAGCAAATTACTAAGAAATAGGATAAAAATAAAATGAATAAACAAGATAAGTACAATACATTAACAGACACAAATAAGTAAGGAAAGAAATTAATTAAACAATAAACAAATTAACTAACTACGAACGTACGCATAAATGCATGTACACGTAATAACAATCAACAATAAAATATTTAATAATAAACAACACTATAAATAGTCAAAAATCGCATCCGGATCCACAATTATTTCCACCCAATAGCCTCTAGAATAATTCGAAAAACGTTACTGCTTACCAAAAATAATCGTTACATTACTACCATAGTTTCCCACATATATCACTGATATGTATATATAAATAGTTGAGCAAAACGTATCAGAATGACACAGACTGTGGCCGCTCGGTGTTGACTCAATGTCCATATATATATATATATATATATATATATATATATATATATATATATATATATATATATATAATTATTTAAAAATATGATTCCAAATCGCGACATAAGAAGTCCCATGTTTCAAAACAAAGAGCCTAAAACGTCAATATAATTATTTAAATTAAATTGTGTTAAAATAAGCTCTGTTCCATCTTCAAGCGAAATTTTTTTGGAATACATATATATATATATATATATATATATATATATATATTTGTGTGTGCCTGCGTGTATGTTTTTCGTTAAAGACGATTGACAAGGTACTGCGATTAAGCTTTTCATTTTATTTTCTTGTGTACATACCATTGTTTACTTTTCTGGGCACAGTGTGTAAAACTGTGGTTACGTTCTCCACGTCCGAGCGCTTTCGGTTATATTTTTAGTCATTATCAACATATTATTTTTTTTTACTTTTAACTGAACGTATGGGTTGTTTTATGTATGTATCTAGACTTATAGGAATGTTTTATTTTCCAAACACGGTCAGCATATTTTGGCCGTGTTCAGGCTTAATTTTATTAAGTGTTGATATTTTCTTCTTTTTTTGTTATTACGTCTTTCATTATTTTTAATATTATGGCATGTGGATGACGTTATGATGGTTGTATTTTTCCAGTATTATGTTTCGGATGGAGTCTGTTAACTTATGGTGTCTTTTTAAATGAGTCTTAACGGAGTCATGGTCAGATCGGTGAAAGTCGTCTATGGTGAGACAGGTGCAATTATTTATGAGTAGTAGTGTGACCGGTGTAATTATTTTTGAGTTTGGTTTTATAAAGAACACATTTCCTTTAGAGGCATTTAAGCTCGTAAACAATTGTGATTCTTTGTAGTTTTGATTTGGCATGTGTGTTGTTTTTGTTTTTTTTGAGGATTAGTTTAGCTGTTTTTAATTTTATGTAATAGATAAGTAATTTAATTTTCATTTTCGGGCCGACTGGGTTAATTCATTTCTTTATGACATTTCTAAGTCATAAATTATCTTGCTTATATTTGACGTGTACTTGGCTTTTATAGTTGTTAATGATATTGTTTTTGACTATATCTTCAATATCGTTATTAGTAACTTGTGATAGAAATAGACTACCTCGTCGATCACCAGATTTTGTTGATGAGTTGTGCTAATTTTCTGTTTTTAAGGAAGTGTTTATCAATTATTTTGAAGAATATTTTCCCTATTTGATTCATGTTTATTTTATTTTCATTGAATATATTTGTGTACTAGAAATTTTTGAAATTATTTTACTTACAGATATGGTTAATTTTAAATACGTTAGAGGGGTGGTTAGAATGCATATTGAGTTGTTTTTTGTATGAATTATACATTCCGTTTTTTAGGTAGAGAGTTATATCTAAGAAACTTACTATTTTCTCTTTGATTTTATATCTATCGTTGCAGTTTCCTAGATTTAATAGACCGTCGTCACTGAATAGACTTATATAATTTTGTTAATATTTGTTAATTTATTAATTATGTATATACTTGTGACTGTCATAAATTTCAGCCGAAAATAAGTACAAGTTGCTTTAAATTTATAAAATTTCTCATGATTCTATTTTATAATAAATAGGTTTCTCAAGTTTCATTTGTGTCTTTCTGCTTATATATATATATATATATATATATATATATATATATATATATATATATATATATATATATATATTGCATCATCAAGTTACTGCGTTTAAAATTGGACATTGCTAACAAAGATGCTATAGCACGTCAGATCAAATGACATTTCCATATAGGAATACAGGTTTGATTTCTGTCGGATATCGCATATTTTCTACGAAATTTCTCGAATATTCAAGCCCGTAAATGTAATTAATAACGTTTAATTAAATCAGAGTATTTACTTAAATAAATTGTATCTACAAAAATAACTTATTAACAGAATATATATATATATATATATATATATATATATATATATATATATATATATATATATATATATAAGTGAACATTGAAGTCAACACTTAGGGGCGACAGTCTGTTTCATGCTAGACGCAACTTTTATTTTAATCAGTGTTTTATTAACTTAGTACAAATTTGTTTCCGTCGATATTTAATAGTTTTGTTTTGGTTTGGGAAGATAATTAAAGCTATTTATTCAATTTTAGGGTTGATTGCTGTAGTTTATTCCAAATATTATTTTGGCGGGAGCAGTTTTTAATTTGTTCATTACTTCATTTAATTATTTGGATTGATTGTCTTTACTTGTGTTTTTCTAACGATTAATTTATCGGGATCGGTTTGTTTAGTTCATTTATTTGGATTAATTTAGATTAATTTATTTTACTTGTATTTATTATTTATTTATTATACTGTATATTCTATTTACTCTTCTCATTTTTCGATTTTTAATAACGTAGTATACACGTACACACACACACACACACACACACACACACACATATATATATATATATATATATATATATATATATATATATTTCACTAAATGTTTTATTTGATCTGAATTTTTATTTTTAAATCTACATTTAACAGTCTGAGTAATCGAAAGTAGCCTGGGAAGATAACGTTTACCGTCATGAGAAATAATATCGGTTAAAAATGCCTGAATTCCTTCTTTCTCTAGATTCGAATACCCACTAATTTGATGGATTCGTATTTAGCAGGAAATTCATCATTCTCCATCTTGTTTAACATTTTTTAATTGGTATCAAGAACAACCTCATGTTATAAATATATAATCGCGTCGCAACCTGCATACGTCAATTCACATTAAAAACCTGGTTCCTCTGATTAGTAATTCGTAATCAAAATCTTATTATGAATCTAAAGTTTGTGCATTTTGCCTTTATTTTATTATTTTTTGACTAGCTGCTGTACATAATGAAGAAAGAGAGCTTGCAAAATGTGATTATCACATGACAAATGGAATGCAGTATGTACAGGCAACGCAGAACATACTTAATTGGCTTGAGTAGACAGATGGCGCAACTGGTTTTAGTGGAAATAACAGGATAAATTTTATTAAGATCTACAAAGGACAGGAAATTTTTGAAATCCATGATCACCTACGGCCCGAACGACAGGACACATAAAGAAGTATGAGATTAATACAAATACTGTTTTGTAAATACTTCGATTTAGTTTTCAAATTTTCTTTTCTTTTACGCTGATTGATGATAATTTGGGGACGAATAAACATGCTAAGGTTATAAGACACATTGCGAAACACGCTAAGGTTATAAGACACATTAGGAAAATGGGAAATGTGTGATAAGACAAATGCGAAGCAAAATCTAAGAAGGCAGAATTGAATGATTTTCACAGAGAAGAGTGTCTATGTCTTTTCTTGATGCATATATTAGACGATTTTTCGTGAAACATAAATGACGTACATTAATATTCTGAGATCAAATCCTTGTCAATGAAAACCGAACATTTTCTTTTAGTTTGTAAGAGCTGATATGTTAGAAATAAAAGGAGGCATAAATTCTTATTACATATTGGTACTTTAGCGTTTTCGATAAACCAGTTTTTGGTTCACCTCGTTGCATCTATTTCTTTCTTTTCTCTCTTTTTTCCCTAATTCATTATCTGAAGAAATTTGTTTTTCCTTTATTCTTTACCTACATAACTTAAACACCAATTTCACTATAAAAACACACGATAAAGTATGAAGGTCTCGTTTTCGTAGAATTAATATGAGAATAGAGGAGATTGCAAGCATCATTATCTGTGTTGTAGGGAGCTTCATCTACTTTTCCCTTAAAATTTCTCAAAAAGTCTTGCTTTGACGCTTGATAAGAGAAACCTTAAATTTTGAGTTCGATTGACTATCTATAGTATAAATTTTGTTGGTGGGTGAATGAGTGGGTTTTATTTTGTTTTAAATTCTTTTTGAAATTCATGTGTTCATCTTCTACTCTACAAACGTTCTACCATTTACCAGATGTTCGAGAAAAGTTCTATGTGTTGTGCTATGTCCGATTCATTCGTTTCGCATTAATTAATAGCTGCCAAATTCTGCTGGTCTAATTCCAGAAAACGAAAGTAGTCAAACACTTCATTTTCATCATAGACCTGAGGATAAATTAACTCGATCTTACTGAAGACATCTAGGCACCGAAAATAAGAATGAGAAAAGCAAATTATCTATCGACCGAAATTGGGATTTCCCTTTAACGCCGAGGGGAGGTTTTGTTTCTTTGAATAGATTTTAACTTGGGGATATATTCTGTTGACTATCTGGTCGTATTCCAGCTTTGATTGCAAACATAATTTTCATATTAATGCAATTTCGAAAGGCACGATTCCAATTCTCCCTGCCCTCTGTAATATATATTGTCATCATGATTCTTGTTTTCTCTCTAATACGCTCTGACGGTATATAAAAGAAATAATGGGCGTGTGTCTGTGTGTCTAATCCATTCATCTTTTTTAGCAGTAACAGGCGTACAAGACGCATTATCAATTTAGGGAAAATAATTAATACTTATCTACGCGTCTCTCTCAAAATAACGCACAAATATTTTTTTTTTGTTTCTGAAAGTCAGAAACTGTAATTCGTAATGACGATTAATCGTCACAAACTTTATTATTTGCTAAAATCGACCGATATCAATTTTGGACGTATGATTCAGATGACGTTTAAACTAAGTGCTTATTTTCCTTTGGGTGAATTTCAATGCGTTTACTTCTGTTTGTTTGAGATGCATTTGGGAACGAAATGGAGATATTACTTGATTTAGGCAAACAATGATGTCCGGGTATGATTAATTAAGGATACGAATGACACTTTCTGAGTTTATGAGACGTGTATATATATATATATATATATATATATATATATATATATATATATATATAGATAGATAGATAGATAGATAGATAGATAGATATAAAAATTATTTTATATGCGCAGTACTTATTGGAAAGTGCTCACTCTCAGGGTTAGAGCTAATATATTCAGTCGTACGGTTATGAGTTTGTTACCCTGGGTTTTGCGATCATCAGAAAAAAACTGGGTTATTTTTGTTTTTAAATTGAATCATTTTATCCTTGTTTGTGCTTGATTATGTTTGGCAGTTGGAAGGGGAAATTCATTTATATATATATATATATATATATATATATATATATATATATATATATATATATATATAACCATATTTTTAATATTTATACATATATATGTATAACCATATTTTAATATATACATATATATATAAATAAATAAAATATATATATATATATATATATATTTGTATTTATACAATATATATTCAGTTCACTCGAGAAGATCCGTCAGTTTAAATTCCATTGTACTGTTCCAATTTTTGAATTGTTGAACATCCTAATGAACATTGTGGAAAGGGTTGATAAGCAGTAAAAAATGAATGAATCAAACAACCGGTGTTGTGCATTTACTGTCCAAAGCTTTGCAAAATCTCTTTCGAAAATTTTAACATTTTAATAAAATTAAACTGATGGGCTTAACATTTCGGTCTTAAAACTTATTTAAATGAAACCTTTATTTATCTTTGTCTCCCTTCCTCCATATATTTATATATAAATCTATCTATCTATATACGCGCATTACTTATTGGAAATTGCACACATTCAGGGATAGAGCAAACATATTCAGTCATACGGTTATGAGTTTGTGACCCTGAGTTTTGCGATCATCAGACGAAACAGGTTTGTTTTTTTTTTTAAATTGAATCTATTTATCGTTGTTTGTGTTTGATCATGTTTGGCGGTTGGAGGGAGAAATCCTCCCCTCTGTCCGTTTTTGGATGATACTCTCACACACACAGACATACGTACATTTATGTGTACGCATTATAGTTCACACAAACACACCCATATAAACAATTCGAGATTAGGCACAGATACATATCCATGCGTTCGAGCATACATACATACGCAATTATAAGGTTGGGGTGTTCTTTGGTCTTTTTAGATCGCCCGTCTGCATCGTCAAACAGATTTACACTTCATCATCCAGACATACACATGTGTAGACATGCACATGCACACTTATTGTTCTGGGCCTATCATCATCACATTGGTTCAGTGGGTTTTGTTTGTGACCATAGTGATGCTGATGTTTTTCATTTTCAACGCTGACTGCTTGGGTATTATTGACGATTGTGACTATGTTGATAGTCCTAATAATTGAAATTATAATTGGTAATAATAGTTATTGATGTGTTAACAGAAACTTTAGCCCTAATGATGATGAAAATGAACGTATAATTGGGAAAAAAATGTGTGTATACGTTATTATGTATTTTAAATACAAGTACTGTCTAGAATATTCATGATGTGGTTGATGAATAATATGTATTAATTTCTGACATGAATCCAGCTCAAGAAAGGTGATGACGCCATTAAGACGCAAGGCGCTGCTCGGATTGAACGAGAATATAAAAAAAAGACTCCAGAAAGAAACGGAAACCAATCCTAATCAGGAAACAAGCGATAAACTTCTACTCTTGTCCACAATGTCGGTAGGTCGTGTGAACAAGACGATAGGCAAGACTAGGTAAAACAGGGAATTATTTGTGGATTATTATTCGTTTTAAATATAGGTACTGACTGGAAACGTCATGCTGGTGGGAATTTTCAACTTACGAAATAAGCAGGGATGTTTTTTTTTTATTCTTGAGAAATAAAATAATGAAAGAACAACTTTAATCGTTTTGACATTCGTTTTTGCCAGTAAAGTGTATCAGGTAGAAAGAAAATTCGCTGGGTGTTCATTTACAACGACTTTTGGAAAATATCATTTTAATTCTATTTATTTTTCTTTTAATTGCACTACAATGATGGCAGAATGCTTACAAAGAATGGTCGGTATTCATGAAAGACATTCAGTGATGCTTAAACTCGGGACATAAAAGTGATTATAATAAAGATTCTTATTGAAGGATACTTATAAAAATGTCTGCAATCATTTGAAAGCTAATACCTAATAATTGCTTATTATATTAGTTAGCAACTCAAGTTTAATGAATGAGATTGTTCAACGTAATGAGAGGAGGAAGATGTGCCTATTAAGGGGATGAGAAAACTGTAGATATTAGACTTGAAGAAATTAAAATCATGGAACGATTCTCTCTCGAGAGTTTTTTCTCAAGAAGTAACGATTCTCCAGAAGATGCTGTCTGAATGAATCTTCGTTCTTACCAATGAAATACGAAAGGAAGGGAGAGTACATGACATACCGGTTCCGAGCTAGAAAGGTCTGTCTTTTTGGAAGTAATCTAAATATTGTAGTTATTTCGAAAGTATCCTCTTGGGATTTTATTGCCATGGGAATAGTGTCTGTGGAAAAGGGAATGTGGTTTTGAAAATAATTCATTCACAAAAAGTCGTGTACACGCTTTTGAACATAGCAAACATTGAAAGAAAGGGATTTGCGGCTATAATCCAGACATAGCAACAATACTCCATATTTCATTTAATTTGATACTTGTAAAAATAAAGGATGGAGCAGTCAGTTTCCAAGGGAATCGCTCTTTTCGGTATTTTTAGCGATAGATCTTATATATTATTTCCCCTTGATTTCTGGGTTTGAACATGAGGCCCCACTCAAGCGAGACTGTTTGGTTATTTTCTAAGCGTAACTTAGATACAGCACACTGACGAATGTATGGGGAACCCAGTGAAAATCGTATTCGGGCGTAATGAATCGAACATGTCAAACTTACTAACCATTACACTGCGTTGAAATGCCTAAAGAGAGCGTGAATGCGTTCGTATTCTTTATAAGCAGCACCGTTTACTAGCAGCCACGTAGACTTACTTGAAATAAAACAGAAATAAATGAAAGTAAGAGGAGAGAAAAATCAAATAAAAATTAATAACTTCCATTTAATACCATCAATATAAATGTCAATATAATATTACAGCCTTCTTTCATATTTGGTCTTTTGCTGTAGCTAACTTAATCAGTTACTGATTGGATTGCCAATTACTAATAGATTAATTGGTGTTGTGTCCTAATTACAGTATATTGCATTTTGTTTTTAATAATGGGTTAATTATAGTAATAAATGCAGATTGGTCAAAGAATCTATATTCTCTTTTAGAGTTAATTACCAATGGCTGGTATCGGAACAGTGTATTATTCATGATATGGCAAAGGTCGGACAAACGCTCCCATCTCCACACTCTGCATTTTTTACATAGTTTTTTGTCAGGACAGCAGTGACAACTGAATGTTTATTAGGACTGAAAGACCGCCAGACTATTGCATCCAAACGATGTCATCACTAATTTATTGAACTTATGTTATAATTATTTGCTAATGCTAAATATCAGACGGCTTACTTATCATTATTAATTATAATTATTTTCACTGGTGTGCCCTTTTGGGTGAAGCAGAACAAAATAGCCAGGTCATGTGAACCGGCTCTGTAATTACCACTCGACAGTAATATTGAGATATTTTTGTTAATTTGCATATGGTTAATTAAAAATTTCCCACAAGCAGAATTATACATAAAAAAGATTCCTTATCTCATTCACATCATTTTAGAAGTATTGCGCTAATAATTTGTGCTATAATGTTCTACTTTTGCTGTATTACGAAAATAGGACAGTATAGATAAATCGATTTCCAATAATAATTATGATTAATCATTGTCTCTCACTTGTAAATTTTGTTATTGTGAATATTATGCTATATTATTTTTGCTAACTGAATCTAAGCAATACTAGATAAAAAGCAATGCAATAGATATTTACTTAATCATGCACAACGAAATTAAACATAATTAAACAAAAATTACAGAGGAAAAAAACAAAATAGTTTCACAATTTTGCACATGCAGAAATGGATTATTACCTAAAGAATTATGAGTGGTAAAATCTGAAAAAAATTTATTGTGGCTGTGGTATTGTAGTTATGGTAATATAGCTTTGACCGTCACTTTGCATAAGGTGGATCTAACATCGTTTCTTCTCGGAATGATTATTGCAGCCATTAATATAGGATACTCTTTCTGCGAGATGGCAATTTCTTCCCTCGATATGGTGAATCTAGAATTCTGTTTGACGCTAAAGCAAGTATATACGAAAACTATATGAATCTCGGACAAACATATCAGCGGTACGATAGACGTTTACTGGTTGTAGAGGAATTAGATTGATGGCGGAGATCAAGGTTGGCAACAAGCCAACAATGGATAATAATGCAGAAAAGTGGATCCAAGTCTAACATCGGTTCATGTGACAATAATCTATAGGGTACACTTAATTCCATAGGGTTTCTGTCAACCACCAACTAGGATAGCATTGTTGAATGCAAAACATTGCTTAGTGCGCATCAAAAATCACCATTTGAATTTAGAATCCTGTCTCTTCATTGTTTCATATTTCCATCACACTCTAGTATATGCTCGATTTCATATATGTATATCTGTTCTTGATCCAGTCGCCTAGTAGTACAGGTATTGCGAGTTTTCTTCTGTTTTTCTTCAAGTGCTTATGACCATTTTGATGAACGGAATTTTGGCAGTATGCTAGATATGATTTTGCTGGATACATATTAGTGTTTTTGGAACGCACAATTTCAGATAAATCCAAATATACGTGTATCGTAGGATTGAAATAATATGTAAAACGGTTACCGGAGCTATACCGCCACGGAAATGAAATTGTCAAATAGTTATAGGGACTATTTTTTTTTTCTTTTAATTATTTAATTTGCACAGTTTTTTTAAAAAAGTGGTAATAAAAAAGCACATACTGTATTCCGAAGAAAATATCTAGAAGGAATATTAATCAATATCCTTCGATCGATAAACACACGCCGGACGCACTTTGTCATATCGTAAACATTCAGAAAGCCAATACTATTCTCGATTTCTATCATTATTAGTTTACTATTCAGTCAAAATACGAAGAGTGAACTTAATTATGAGATTACATTTGTACTGAAAACATCTAAATTTAATCCACCATAATATTCAAAATAATAATTCAGTGGATGAATCAATTATAACACATTTAGTACAGGTGATAAGGAAATTCAAAATGGAATCGAATGCGCTTGAGGTCGTTTCGTCCAACACTGCAACTTACTACAAACAAAAACTTTACTCTGAAAACTCGTTTCTTGTTCTTCAATAAGATCATCTGATCTAGATTTTCATATGAGTGCCGTGCATAGCACAAAATAATTTTAAAAAAATCCAAACTGTTAGCTGTGTACAAGCACTTTCTCAGATCGATGGTAAAGTTGATTTTATGTGAGTGAAACCTTTAGGTCTTAGCGAGTACAATACTTTTACAAACTTCGCGGACTGTGACTACGAAATCACACACAAAACTGTGGCAAATAAAAAAATCCACATCACTTGAGGACTTTCTGCAGCAGAAGCAACAACTAAAGTACATAGTACATGCAACACGAATAGATTCCACACTACTTAAAAAGCGAAGAAAGAAACTTTCATCAACAATGGAAGGAGAAATAACGATTAGTAGGTTTCAAAATTATTTCTATAAAAAGATTTTATAAATTTCAAACGACTATCGCACTTGCTGCTCATTTGATAAATGTCGACTGTTTCCTTAATAGGGAATGGCTAATATTACTATTAGCACAATACCACTTGATTAGCAATAGCTGTTTGGTCAAAGTCAGAATGTTAATTTACCATTAGAATTTATTCAACATGTAATCAAAATATGTATCTATACAATTAAATTTATTATCGCATGTTAAGAAAGAATTCTGATTTTAAAATCATTCAAAGTAAAATATCGAAAGAAAAAAAAAGAAATAAAAAGCGATAGGTTAGCAAATATTTCTTCCTTAATTATTAATATGATACCTAGCCTTTATGTTAACAAGAAGTAGGTTCGATTATTGGTGTTGAATAATGTTTTCTGTTAAGATAGGAACAAAATATCTCATTACTAAGCAGGAATGATCAGCATGCGTCACCGATATACAGTCACAATTTTCTTTTATATGACAGAATACATCATCATTATTATTATTATTATTATTATTATTATTATTATTATTGGGTAAAAAAGAGGAGAAAGCTAACAAAATGACGGAGTTTTACATAGTTTTTCTTTTACCGATTTGATAGTGTTATATCTGGAGAAGGCATAATGGTCTGGTATCAAGTAGATATGTACTTGACCCCCTCCCCCACTGAGTCAGGTTGTGACACAAGGTCGGCTTTTAACGTGGGGTCCCGAGTGTTTTCACTCAGGCCGCTGGTCCAAGCTGGTCGTAGCTGGTTTTAGCTTGTCCAAGCTGGTCAGTGCTGGTCATAGCTTGTCCAAGCTGGTCAGTGCTGGTCTAAGCTAGTCATAGCTAGTCCAGGCCGGAGCCGGTTCAAGCTAGTCGTAGTCGTGATACCACCAGCCCAGGGACGAGCCCTGTGCCCGGTAAGTATTCGGCCTGGCATCAGGTATATGATGAGAGGTTTTGATACAATGAGCACATATCTTTCAAGATGGGGTCAAGATGGAATTATTATCGTTACTACTAATAATAATAATTGGCAAACTTTAAACAAAATGATAATATCCCTTCGAACTTAATTTATGTTTCCCTCATCAATTATATACATATTTATCCCCGTAACAAAATATTTATTCAAATACAGGTCTCTTGTTTTCGTATATTCGCTTTTACCGATAGCCTACAATAGTACAAATTTTCCTAGCTATTTATTATTGAGTAAAATGAAGAAGTAATTGCCATTAATTTATATGGGAAATCTATTTGAGCCTTCTTTTATGTCTCCCACCTTCCAAAAGATGTTTCTGTAGGTCTGTCTGCCTGTTGTCGGATGTGACGGATGGGGCAGACCTAAAATTTGACACTACACTTGAGAGCTTTTTCTATCATAATTCTTTGGAAGCACTCAAAATATGCTGCAAATCTCTAAATCTTCTTTCAAAATTAAAGTGTTTTTTCACGCTTTCCACCGTCAATGTTGGAGAAAATGTGCACTTTGTTTTGGGGTTGTTCAAACACTGAAAATGTCTCCTTTATAAATTAATAGAAATTGCTTCTTCATGATTTCGGTTTACGAAAGGGTTCATAGGAAAAATCTGTTTACGAAAAGGAGAAAAAATCCATAAAGAATCAAAAGCTTTGGTCGTGAGATTTTTTTTAAACATTCTATCAAAAAAAATAATTGCCTTTTAAACTAAATTAATTGTTTCATCATTACCAAACACTGAGATCTCTTTATATAATTGGAATAAATTGTTTTTGTTTTGTTTTTTTTATTAAAAATCAGCTTTATACCAATATGCATGACATATTTCCATATCTAAATAACAACAACAACAACAATTATAATAATAATCAGTGAAAAATTTTATGAACATGTCAGTATTTCAAAACTACAACTGATTACTTTGTGTGGAACTGTATATATAATCCACAAAACCATCTCTATCTAAATAAAATGTCCCAAACCTTATATAGATAACTCTCTTACAGTGTACTTTTCAGTCACCGCCCCCTTAGGCAATTGAAATTACTTTCTGACCCAAAGAAAAATAATGACACAAACAAAAATAATAATCCTATTCATTCAGTTATGTGCCATGCGTGGTACATGCTTAGGCGATCATGTATCTTTCGATACATGATTGATGATTTGTGCCGTCCGAGGCAGTTTTTTTCTGTAGTAAGTTGCCATTTATTTCTGCGGTTGACCAGTTGCCACCCAAGGCTATAAAACCCGGTCTGTTCTGCTATTCATCCATAGCTGTAGGGAGAAGAAAAGGATCCATACCTTTCCTAAGGGTAATGGCATGTAAGTGAATGTAATGGATTCGACTGGAATTCGAACTCAGCTCTCCGATTCTTATCCATTAATCCACCGTGCCTCAAATAATTCTATTATAATTGTGCTTGTCCATTCCGACGTTAGTTAACATGGCCATTATATCCTGTCAGTAACTCAGAAATAATATATTGTTCTGAGTTTTGATCGTGTGGAAAATGCGGAGAATATTTATTGGGCTTCAATGAAAAAAGAAAGAAGGGAAGACGGAAGTGGAGAGAAAGAATGATATTAAGCAGATAAGAACAGATACTACACATTGATCTCAGTCAAAGGGCCGTTTATTTACTTGACCCCAAGGTCGGATTTAACGTGGGGACCCGGGGGTTCTCACTCGAGCCGCTGATCCAAGCTGGTCTTAGCTGGTCATAGCTTGTCTAAACTAGTCAGAGCTGGTCTAAGCTTGTCATAGCTGGTCTTGGCTTGTACTAGCTGGTCCAGACCCGAGCCGGTCCAAGCTAGGCGTAGCCGTGATCGAATCTCAGTCAAAAGGCCGAGATGTATGGCGATTTTTTTAGACGCGAAGTATCGAACGTCGGAAACTCTAAAAGGAAAATCGCCAAAACATCCAATTACCATAAATAAAAAAAAATGACATCGTCGGCTGAATTGGTCACTTAAGGTGAAGGTGAACATATTTCTGTAAGCAAAATTCTAATGAAAATAAGGCAACAATAATCAACACATAAATAAAAGTTCAAACGACTGGTGGTATTGTACCATCATCGTAGTTACGCAATATTCGAGCCTTGTCAATACCTAGATAGAGGATTGCTTGGGAATACCAGGTACTGTAAACTATATATATATATATATATATATATATATATATATATATATATATATATATATGCGAGTGGTGTAATGAATAACGGATCGGAGTTGGAAATCACAGAGCCGGATTCAAATTCCAATCGGGTATGTTATATTTACTTATGTGCAAATACCCTTGGGAATGGTATAACTCCATCTTTTCTCACCCAGGTTAATGGGTTAAATAGTACGACTATCAGAAAATCATTATTAATGGTAACCACACAAAAATAGCAAATTCTTCCAAATCTGGCTTTAAATAACAATTTTCGTAAGAATCACTGTAAAAAACTTTTGATTTATTCAACTAAAAAGCTAACAGTATAAAGTCGATTTGTGTCAGCCCCACTGCCTTCCCAAATTATCAATGGTGAGAAGGAAAAAGATAATGCAGCCTTTCAGTAATGGTACTGTGATTCAGGTTCTGGCTTTCATCTTCAAAGTCCATTCATGATCCATCAAGAGAACGGTGAATACGTTTATAAAAGAGAGAAGAGTAGAGAGGTAAAGAGGATCAGGTCAAAACAGGAAGAGGGATAATTATATGAACTTAGAGCTAAAGTGATCAATTTGAAATGATCCAACACAATCCATAAAGCGTTTGGCACATGAGAGACGAGATTCTTCGATGACAGTTCAAATAGCAATGAAAAAAAATTAAGAATGAAACCTGTGAGTCAACTTGTTACTACAGGAGAGAGAAGTTACAAGGTTAGAGAGAGAAGATCATCTTAAATAAGATAAAAAATGATCCTGCAACATATATATATATAATATATATATATATATATATATATATATATATATATATATAAGAAAACATTTATATATATATATATATATATATAAGAAAAAAAACAGACCACTTTAAGGTTCCATTATAATAATTTATTTCATCAGAGCCCTTTTAAAGGACTAAGGGTCATCAGATGGCACTTCCAAAAACGAAACGAAAAATGAAATGAAAATTGATGGGTAATGTAAGTTTTTGTAATTTAACAGAGAGTGTAATAGGAGTAGTTAGAGAGACATGGTAGAGTTTAGGGAGGGTTTAATTTAATATCTCTCTCAATCATACATAGTATTGGGGGAGGAGGAATGACCAGACCATGAACTATTTAAATGGTTAACTGAACGGAAGGGATATATTGAAATGGGATGGGAGAAGAGAGAAAGAAAAAGGAAAAAGAAAGAAGAGGAAGAGGGAAGTAAAGAGAAAGAAGCTGTAAATGGGTTTTACGTATAAAGCAGATCGGTGGTAAGTTTTAGCAATTTATGTAAAAAATAGATTTTAATGTTTGATAGTAATTTAAATGTCTAAAAAAACCCGAATAAATTAATTTGATGCTTGCTAGCAATTTAAATATTTAACTTTTTTACAAATAATTTAGGGATTTAATATAAGTTAAATACTGTATTTATTAACACATTTATAGAGAACATATTAAAAAAAAGGTTTTAAACTATAACAGTTTGTTTACCCGACCAATATTACTCTTTTAATATTGTAAAATACAGTTAAGGTAACATCTTTATCAGTTTGAATCTAATTTATGAATGTAATTTGTAATTATTTTTAGATGGGTAATCTTTCTTACTTAAAGTTTAGGTTTCGAATTAAGATGGAGTAATATTTGAAGGTAATATTAAAAATTTTGTTTTTTTCTTATATATACAACATATATACTTATACAAATCCTACATATACATACGTTCATTTACATATGCAATTACACACATAGGCACACACATGTATCGATATACACAGGTACCTATACATATTCCTACATAAATTACATACACATACATTTAGAAATAATTACATATATGTATACTTAAATTTATTTAAATTTTTTCTTTAATTTCATAGTTAATGTTTAACGTCAGGTGAGACTTAAGTGTTTAAATATCCAAACAAATATAATATACAAATATAATTCAAATTAAATTATCAAATTGAAATGGAAATACCTCCAGATGATAAATATTTAATCTCACAATTCTAATTAGAGAATATTAAAAGAGAAAGTGAGATTAAATATTATAAATGTAATATTAAAACTTCAATAAAATGACTTTATGTCCTCCCTTTGGAATAATTTCTATACACACACACACACACACACACACACACACATATATATATATATATATATATATATATATATATATATATATATATATATATATATAAAAAACAGATCTGTACCCATAAACATCCACACATTCATACGTATTTATATTACTATATTTTACATATATTCACATATATTAAAAATATTAACCCTCTAATATTTACATTTATATACATATACACATATACATATACAGACCACATGTAATTTTATAACCATGACACTATACATATATATATATATAAAAATACCTAGCTAAACTTACGCATGCACCCATACACTTACACATACATACATATTCATACACACACACACACACACATATATATATATACATATATACACATACGCCTACAATCCATACATACACATATATGCATATATACACCCTTATCCAAAATGCCCATACATACATACATACATAAGATCTCATATCAATGTCCAAGTTCATCTACACTTTTGTATACATACGATTCTGAATCCGCATTCATGTGTTCATACATTCACTTCAAAACCAAAATTAATATTTTCCTTTCTATATAGTTATTTCTAAATATATTTAGTTAGATTGGGGTGGTTTTTATGTCTACATTTAAAAATTAACTCGTTATGTTTGTTCAGTAATATGTCCCGATCTTTATGCCTTATTATTAGGATCTTATATTTTATGCACAAGTCACATTGGTCTCTGAAATTTATTGGTGTTCTAACCCTCGAGACGATTTTCCATTTTACTTGTGGTGTTAAGTTGCTCTCCAAGAAATCCCAATAATGTTTTGACAGTGCCGTTTGGTGTTTTTTTAGATTTATTTGTGAAGGACTGGCGATGGTTATAAAGACGTTGCTTCCAATTTCCCGCCGATATTCCTATGTATATCTTCTGTTTAATATCTTCCTTGGGGAAAATTGCAGCTTTGTATATTACGTTTTCTGCCATGATTTTTTCCCTCTACTGGAAAAACGGATCCTTCCCTGCAATTACAGGTAGATGTGTTCTTTTGGTTTGCATTAAGATCTTTTTGTAGTTGATTATTATGAAATTCTCTTAAGATTTGGCTATTGTGAGAGCTAATAATTTTTTCTACATTACTCATGCAGGATTAAATTCAGAGACTAATGTGACCCTCCCTAAACTCTACCATGCCTCTCTAACTACTCGTATTACACTCTCTGTTAAATTACAAAAACTTACACTACCCATCAATTTTCATTTCATTTTTCGTTTCATTTTTGGAATTGCTATCTGATGATCCGGAGTCCTTTAGAAGAGCTCTGGTGAAATAAATTATTATAATGGAACTTTGAAGTGGTCTGTTTTTCTTTAAAATATTAGCTCTGGATTTACATTGAGCTCTCAGGATTTCATCCCTCTTGGGATTACCCATACGGATTACCAAGTTTTTCATAACTTATATATATATATATATATATATATATATATATATATATATATATATATATATGAAATTTATTTCAATCCTACTTAACTTCCGATCCTTAGCTGTGATTAACAATTGGACAAATTCATTTTTACACGATTTGTACAATTTTGCTGTTAAATAGGATATATATATATATATATATATATATATATATATATATATATATATATATATATATATATATATATATTTGATCGATTATATGTGTCTGTGTGTTTGTGTGTGTGTATGTGTGTGATAAAATATAATTTTATCTAGGTTACATTTATGATATAATGTGACCAATATCAGGGATAGGGAGTATGTAAATATAAAAGCAGAGATTGAAGTCAACATCCAGCGCCGACAGTCTGTCTCATGCTCAAGCACAATCACCTGGCATGACGATTGCGTTTAGGCATGAAATAGACTATCGCTGCTGGGTGTTGACTTCAATGAACTCATATATATATATATATATATATATATATATATATAGAGAGAGAGAGAGAGAGAGAGATGTTTATCTCTCTCCCTCTGTGTGTGTGTGTGTGTGTGTGTGTGTGTGTGTGTGTGTGTGTGTGTGTGTAATATATATTTGGGCAGCAATATGTCGTTCAAATACGTTTCGTTGAATATGACACACGTGGAAAATTTCATTAAATATTTCATTGAGATTTCTTAGTATTCTTAAACATTTTTTGGGGGTGGGGTAAGAAAGTGTAAGAATTGTCCATATATTTATTTCCCAGCTGCTTTTGAACACTTCCTTATCCATTAGGAGAATAAACTTAACAGAAAAAAAATTATATCACAAGATATAACTTATTCTTTTCTTCAAAAAAGAAGGTATATTGGACAAAAGATATCCCATTTAAAGAAATAATATTGTTCTCCGTCATTTATAAAACTACATATATATATATATATATATATATATATATATATATATATATATATATATATATACTTACAGAGAGAGAGAGAAAGATATTCTGTACGTGTTTTTTATATCTACTACAGTTTTTTTACTGCATATTGGCAAATATCTATGATATAATATAAGTATATGAAGACTGAGTTGCACCAAATGTATGTTTTCTACCTTACTTAAAGAGCATCATTCGAAATTATGGATTTTGCATACGATTGAACATTATCTTTGGCTGTAAATGAACCTTGTGAGAAACCATTTAAGATTGCCTTCGATAAAATACAGTAAACAATTTCGAAGAGTAATTCAGGGCCGGCATAAGAACGGTTGAAATATTCTGTAAGTTTAGCATATTAACTGTTTTACCGCCGTATTTCCTAATTATTTGAAAGGATACTTCTGGAAGATGTACTTCTAAAGATCCCATTTGAAATGGATCTCATACAATAGGAAAGATCTGTGAGGCAATATGCTGACCACAGCCGCTCAGTAAGTTGACATGTGAAAAGCTGATGACTGAAGCGAACAGAGCATCTAATGCAAATTAAATTCAGATTAACATGTTGATCATAACTCGAGAGTGAAAGATATTGATCAATAATGTTCTCCTCATCTGAGACAAAACTTTTTGGTTTGAAGCTACCAATATTGATGAATTTTTTTCGGTCATAACGACTTCAAAGTATAGCTACTTAAGGATTGTGTAACTATCAGACGTTCCGAAATTGACTACATCGTTATTGGCATCCGAGAGCAGCTAAATACACATTTTTAGCTACGATTGTATATGAATGTTATACCTGCCTTAATGATCTGGGAGATTAGTAAAATATGCATTCGCCTTTACTTCTTTGCGTCATCCGTATGGAGAATCCTGTGATACTATTTGTCGTTGCTCCGGTAAAACGGAAAAAAACTTTTGTTAAAACATAAGAAAATGTTATGTACTGAGAGATATTGAAACGAGAAGGGTTTATACCAAAAAACCGTGGGAAGAATTGAGGATGTAATCGACTTGAATTGTATGTTGAGCAGTTTGAACAATGTAAATGTGATCCAGACTTAGGGGGCAATGTTGATTGACACACAGCTGCAAATGCAAGCTGTAAAGCGAAAATTTCATTTTTCGTAAACAACGAATTTGAATTTGCTTCCCCTTGCCGAAAGTTGTGTTGAAATACTAAGAGTGGGTGAATAAGCCACTCACGCTCATTGAGGAGATTTACTGAGCGGAAATAATATGAGAGAGGGGAAGAAGGAAATTCCCAAGAATTATCGAATTCTCTTACTTTGCCTGTTTGGGCGAATGTGAATAAATACGAATGCGACAAGCGAATTCGGCAGACGAGTCGCAGAAGAGAGAAGAGAAGCACACGAAACCAGAGAGAGGCACACATGTTTATCTGCCGAAGAAAGCCCCCGACTTCAGCCTTGTGCCAAAATTTACCAACAACAGCAACCTAGGTTTTGTCAGGTCACCATAATATCACTTCCGATTTAGAGGCAGGTTGGGCTGATAATTAATTTCATGTGAACTCTGATATAAAACCATTATTGTACGAAGGACTGATATAAAATCAGTATTTATATTGGCTCAATTTATTCGAGTGTTATTTTTCCTGTACGTCATCGCCTTGCCTGGACCAACCGAACATGACGATAACTTCGACGATTCGACCTTGGCTGCCTTATGATCAATCTTAAATCACAATGTGGGATAAGGTTAGCTCTGGATTGAAGCGGTCACTTCAGCGACCAGCCGCGGTGTTAGATGTCTTGGACGGCCGGGAGGGTGTTGTACGATTACAAACCTATGTTTAGTCCATGGGATTCTTTGACGCAAAGAAATATAACGGCGAAGTTTTAGAGGAAATATAAACAAAAAGGACATTTATATGTTGCATCAGAGACTTGAAATTTCTAGGGTACACAGTGAGGAAAGAGGGCTTGGAAAATTTGACGCTCATAGAACAATCTGAAGGCACGAGGGACAAAGAAACGCAGCACGTAACCTTCATAACGAGATGTGTAAGTGGATGGCAGGAGAGACATTAGGGGAGCTAGTAAAAAGAACAATAATTTTAGTAAGATCTACTAGAGACAGGAAAATGTGGAGAACCATGAACACACATGCCATGAAGGGACAGAGTACATAGAATAGTATATCACTAAAAGTCGTGAGACCGACCGTGAGGAGGGTGTTTCACATCTTTTCTGTGGAGGCTGCGTTGCGTTTTTGATGACCTCCGACATTTTATCACGAAGGTCGGCGCGACTTAATTGCCGATTATTATAACAAAACTATTTTGGGTGGTCACGCTCAAATTGTACTCAGTCGTTGTTGTTGTGTGTGTTTTTGTGTGTGTGTCTGTGTGTGTGTATTTGCGTTTTTACGACCGTGTGTGTGTGAGAGAGAGAGAGAGGAAGAGAGTTTGTACTTTTTACATTGTTTGTCTTCTTAATTCACTTTCGCTTGTCGCTCTCGCTTCCAGAAGACGCATCACTTCATCGTTCTCTCTCTTTCTTACTTTCTCCCGTTCTCTCTTTCTCGCTCGCTCGCTCACTGATTCTCGTTTATTCGCTTGCATATGGCGTCATCACCGCCATCATCATCGTCTTCATTTACTGTTGATCGCTTAGACCAAGCAACGAATCATGAAGAAATGACTCGCTAAGTGCTTTACAGAAACTGTCACAACACGCAACAACTGACTAATTGATGTGATGCGCGACTGCTGCGTCGCACCTTCTTCCCTAACACCATGATTGTTGCTATTTTTTTTCTTCTTAAACGGAATGCCATTTTCACACGCAGGCTTTCTTTTATATTTGTTCTTATTGTAATTTATTTCAATGAGCGTGGGTGCGTGTGTCTCTCCATTAAAAAAATCAGGCTCTACCTGAGGAGTATCTTAATGCACGAATTACACAAAATAATCGATTTTCAATGTAGAGGCTACAGAATACACTCTACACTGACTTTAAGTGATTTAATTCCCTTGGACTTTATTTGAAATAAATTGGAGTGATTCGTGTATTACTAAACGCACAGCTATATATATATATATATATATATATATATATATATATATATATATATATATATATATATATAATACCTGCATCGCCGTGAAGAAATCCACAAGCTAATTAAAACAAGTATTGTTCACTCAGAAAATGAGTTATCATAGTTCCCCACAAGTTCACATCTTTTGCAGCTGTTTTCACTGTACCTTCCACACAGAATCATTCGTTCATTTAAACAAACTTCCTAGCTTTTTTCGATGTTTTCCGATGTTCGTATTATTTTCAGTATGTGATTGTTGTATTTTCGAAGCTTTTTTTTTCGTGTCCTAGAAATTTCAGTTGTTCCTTTCTGATTCGAAGTCCAAATTTCTTGTTTCCATTTTCCTTAAGACGCCCTTTTTATTTGCATTTTCAATCCATAGTTTTATCCGTATACTCCTGTAGAACCACGTTTACATTGCCTCAAATCTTTTACTCATCTCTGAGGACATTGTTCAGCATTCACCTACATATAAGAAGACTGGTGTTGCAAAACTTTTAGCACACTTTTCTTTGTTTCTAAATAAATTTCCCTCTTTCTTAATCCTTTAGTTTTTGGAAGCATTCAGATGACATCTCTTACTGCTAATATTTACATTAGAGAGTTGATTACTGAGTTTGGGTGATTGGAGTGAATCCGCCAAACTCAATAATTAAACAAATCCTAAACACTCTAAATACTAGAATTAATAGATCATCGTCTATCAGTGAAATTTTCTATGGGAATAAAATAACTTATAACGAATACCATAATAAGATTAATTTCAAACAAAAATTGTTTTACCAGGAATATTTGAAAAACAATAAAACAAATGGAACCAAAAACAGAAAAATAAAAACATCATTTGACACGCCTGTGCAAACTGTCTAATTTAAATATTGGCAGATATTTTCTAAATTTAATCGACAAACATTTAATTCACAACAACTTCCTAAAAATTTTTCATTAAAAATCTCTAAAAATTATTTATTCCTGCACTAACAACATACATAATATTATTGACTCAAACAACAACAAAATATTAAAATCATTTTATGAAGGCTACATACCAGGAAACAATTCCTCTTGTAATTGTAAAAACGGAACCACCTTCCCAGTTGGAGATATCTGTAATTCGAAAAATGTTGAATACCGAGCTACCATCTTTCCTAATGAAAATATTAATGATAAAATGTATATATAGGGATATCCAGTGGGAATTGGAAACATAGACAATATAATCAACGGCATTTCTTTTCCAATACTTTTTTAAGGAACCAAATTGCTCTATCTAAGAATTATTGGAAACTTAGAGATAGAGGCTTCACCCTACAAATTAAATAAGATATTATCTGTCAGTCTCAATCAACTCCCAACAACTTCCGGAACAGATGATGATTGCCGTCTAAAATGACACGACTTTATTAGACAAATTGTTGTAGCACAGTTAACTTACTATCATCCTTTTTTCTCCCTTCCCTGATCGTTTTATAAAATTGTTCATCTATTTTAAGACTTTTTTCTAGTTCATTCTACTTATTTATTTTTGTTATTTGCTCCTACTTTCTTTCTTCAGTCTTTCCTTTTCTTTCTCTCTCTCTCTCTCTCTCTCTCTCTCTCTCTCACTCTCTCTCTCTCTCCGGTCACCCTCTCTCTCCCACTTTATTCTCATAATTTTATATTTTTTATTTTTATTATTAATATTATTTTTTTCTTCTTCTTTATTTCTTTCCATTCTTTTATTCCCCTTTCTCCTTTTTATCTCAGTATATCTGTCTGGATGAACTGATTCCATTTCTTAAAAATATTCGGCCTGAAGAAATTAATATAACAATATCCATGAAATAAATTATGACCGATATGGATTTTTAAGGTGTTTTCTTTATCTTGATTTATATTTATATATATATATATATATATATATATATATATATATATATATATATATATGGTGTAAGAGCAAAAGTGTATTTGGCTGAGGTTTTTATAACGCTATTGGACTCTACTTTGAAGAATAAGAATGTATTTAGCTCTAAGTTGAAATGTTGATTCCTATCGTTGTTGTGATTTCCTGATCCAGTTTTCCTCTTTCGTGTCCCACCAAGAGAACGGTGAATAAGTTTTTAAAAACTTATTCACCGTTCTCTTGCGGGTTTTTGAATTGACTTTGAAGAAGGAAGCCAGAGTACAATTACCTGGTACCATAACTGGAAGCCTGAATGATTTTTACTCTCACCCTGGCTTACCTGAGAAGACATAGTGAGGCTGACACAAAACGTTTTTAACCTGTTTTTTTTTCTAGCTGAATAACTGAAAGGATTTCTCAGAGATTCTTATGACAAATGGTGTCAGGATGGCTAAACGTCTCATCAGAAAACCTGGAAAAAACAAAATTAGTTTAGTGCTTTATTAGATAGTAAACATTTTTTGAGTGATTAACATTTATCCTATACTGTTAAACGATATGGACAATTTTGCTATTACACCCGCTATATATTCATATGCATGTTTGGGCAGTATATCTTCATTCAAGCATGTTTGCTTGAATAATCTAGACATATTATGTCTAGAGAAATATTAGAAATATTAACATAATACGAAAAAATACTTCATCAAATAACCATAAACATATCAACCTACTATACCGCAATCAAATATACTCTAACTGCGCCCAAGATGAAAATGTCCTAAATTCATAAGTTCTAATATATTCCCCATTGATTCTAGTAAGAAAAATAAAACTAATTATATACTATACTAAATTTAATACAACCAACTTAATCATCGGTAATCTCTTCTTCATTAACTCATACATTTCAAAAGACCAATATTGTATATGAACTGAAATGACATTTAGGAGATTGTATCGCTGACAGAAACGTAAATATATATGTTAGGTTCACGACGAGTACACTATCAATATATTCTTTACAAAATGTCGGATTCAAGTTCTATTGCACAACATTAAAAACATCCTGCCCATATTCACAGTTTAGACAAATATTAATCGAAAATACGTGTATACTCCACCATGAAAATGAAAACAAAAACTTCACATTCGCGGAGAGAACTTTATAAAAAAAGTTAAACCAACGCTAAATAAAATTAATTATGAGTACAGCAACAATGTTTTAAAATATGTGTGAAAACAAATGTTTTGGGATGGCCAAATTTTCTTTTTTTTCTTTTTAAGAATTTTGAAAAATTGCAGGTTTGTATTTTAAAAATATTAATAATAAATCAAAATTACCTCCCTTCCATCCTTAACGTAAATTAACTATAACGGCGAGTGTGCATGCGCATTTACAAAAACTCCACAAGTAACAATGTTATAAATTTTCTCTTAGCAATTCACCACTGGAGATAATCTTGAATGAGATTAAAAGTACTTGGAGAAATAAACAGAAATAACCCAAACTCTAGCGTCTTTCTTATTCAGTTTTGTAAGTGTAAGAAGAAATTGATCAATGATTATGAGAGGATTAAAATAAAAATAAATAAATAAATGTTTAGATTATTCAACCAAACACACACACACACACACACACACACACACATACATATATATATATATATATATATATATATATATATATATATATATATATATATATATATATTTTTCAATTAATTGTTTGCAGCATAATATCTTTGAAGGCTGCCGACATCTATCGTTATTTTTCACAAAGAAAAAACGCCCATTTTTAAAATAAAATGAATCAGGATGTATATGACTGACTAAATTAAAAAAGCCATTCAAGGTAGAGGAAGAGTGAATGATATTGTTTCATGAGTGTAAGAGTAAGTGTTATGAAGTACATTTTTGAGGGTATATCGGAATGGTGAAATTTTGTGTGAGTCTTGCCGCAATTTTAGTGTAGAAGACCTTGTGAAAAAGGCATTCATTTAAATTGTAGCGAATTGTTTTTTCCTTTGATCAAAGTTACTTTTTTTTGCCAAAATTGTGGCCATTTGACATATTGTTTTATGATATGTCCGTTTTGTGTTCATATACACTTTCATTTAGTTTTCTTGAGGTTTCTCTTATGTTATTTTTTGTGACAATCATTAATGGTGGAGTAAATTCCACCTTCATGTTTTAGTTTATTTTGTATATTATTGATTAAGTCTTTAATTGATTTCGTTGTAATCGAAACAAATTTTATGTTGAATTTATTTTTTGATTGTAGATGTGATAGTGTTAGCTGATACGATAATATACTTTTATGATTCATTGGACTTTTCAGGTGGGGGTGTTTTTTTAAAAAAATATTTTATATGCCTTTTGTCTCGCATTGAATATAATATAATTGTGATACTGAAAGATGGAAAGTGTTTTGAATGTATTTCTTCTCTTCGTATAAATAGACTCGCATATATATATATATATATATATATATATATAATACACACATACACATATACAGAAATATAGTTTTAAAGTGTTCTATATTTATGGGATTATGTGCTCGATATCAGGAATAGTGCGTATGTAAATATAAAGATGAACATTGAAGTCAACACTCAGAGGCGACAAGCTGTTTCATGCTAGACTCAATCGTCAGGCCGCGTATGTTGGATTATTCTCGACTATTTATATACATGTGTCATTGGTGCATTGTAGGTATTCTATTCTGGCGGTTATTTTGGCGGGAGTTGCTTGTTTGTTTATTTGTTTATTTATTTGAGTTAATTTATTTTACTTGTTTATTATTTTCATTTTTTTTATTTTGTATTTATTTATTCTTTTCGGTTTTTGATGTTATATTAACGTAGTAAAATTTTGAGGGGTATTTGTTTAGGTAGCTTTTTTAATATTTTGTTTTGTTCTGGGAGGATAAAGCTATTTATTCGTCCAATTTTTGGATTGATTGCCATAGCATATTCTGCTATTTAGGCGGGCGATAATTTTTAATTTGTTTATTATTTTATTTATTTATTTATTTATTTGGATTGATTATTTTTACTTGTTTTTGCTTATTTATGTTCATTTTATTAGTTCTAACGTTTATTTTAGCGGAAGCGATTTGTTAATTTGTTAATTTATTTATTTATTACGATTAATTTGTTCTTATTTATTTGCTTCTTTTTTTATTTTCTATATTTTTATTTACTATATTCGTTTTTCAATATTTTTATACTTATGTACCATTTATAGCTATTTTCTTGTCCAATTTTTGGACTGAATTTTGTAATCTGTTCTAACTGTTATTGGATTGTTAATTTGTTTATTGTTTATTTATTTTTATTGATCATTTTTACTTTTTATGTGTTTATTTTTTTATTTTTTTTGTTCTATTTCGTCTATTGTAACGGGAGTGGTTTGTTAATTTATTTATTATATTCTTGGTTTAATTTATTTTACTTATTTTTATGTTATTTTATTTATTTTGTATTTATTCTTTTCACTTTTCGATTTTTAAGTTACGTAGTAAAAATTTGTTTTCATGTTTGCATTTTGAGTTAAGCTCGGAGCGTATATTTAGAAATTTATTTTGTTGTGGGAAAGTAATAATATCTATATTTTTTTCTCCAGGCAAAGTTTGCAGGTTTTGGATTGATTGTTGTAGTCTGATGATCTTTTTCTTATTTTCCATGATATTCTTGGTGTGATTTGCGTTTTGTTTTTAATAACCCAAATATGCTTAGAAAGCATTGTGCTGTTCGCGTATTCAATATTTGTGAAAGATGTTTGTGTGCATAGTTTCTCTGTTTCCATGGTCCTTCAGTTACTCCTATATATACTTCTTCTTCATTATATGGTGATTTTACAGTAGCTTAGAATATTACATTGTTTTGTAAACAATTACCGTTTAAGGGACATTCATTCTTTATTCCACAGTAGCACATGAGTTTAATTTGTTCGGGTGGTTTGTTGATAGTTTTCTTGTTGTGCTTTTTTTATTATTTGTGTCATGTTCTCGGTGGAACTGTAGCTGATTTTTACGGTGTTATTTTATGTAATATTTTGTGTAGAGTGCTTGATTCCTGGAAGTGTTTGTTTAAGAGTTTGAAGAATATTTTACATACGTATTTTTTTTTTTGCTGTACGGTGGGTCGAACGTTATGATATTTCTCTTCCTGTTGGCCCTTTTTGTGCTCTGTGATGAGTATGTGAATGTTGCCGGGAATCCATTAACTTTCTTAGTTTCGTTGAATATGGTTTCATTGGAAGAATTTTCAGAAAGCTTGTGGTTAATCGATTTTGGTATCTGTTTGATTATTGAACGTGTGTGGTTGGATGATGTGTGTATGTACAGTGGTTTATCATTTGGTTTTCTGTAAGGTTTATATATGCCTTTTCTTAGGTTGAAGTTAAAATCTAGAAAATCTTCGTTGAGGTTAGTTTTTATATC
Organism: Acanthosepion pharaonis; assembly: GCA_903632075.3. Lineage (NCBI taxonomy): Eukaryota > Metazoa > Mollusca > Cephalopoda > Sepiida > Sepiidae > Acanthosepion > Acanthosepion pharaonis. The sequence goes on along the minus strand of CAHIKZ030000613.1, from coordinate 2,303,621 downwards.
TATGCCAAATCTTTTAGTTTTGAAAATCTTTATTATTGCTTTTCTAGTTGTGCCTGTGTTTTGTTTGCTATAGTTTCTTAAGATTATGAGACCTGTAAAAGAATACCATAGATTGAACATGTGACCAACAACAAAGTTTTAGAGAAAAGGAAAACGAAACAGACACTTATATTTAGCCGCAGAAAGAATAAATTAAAATATCTCGTGCTTCGAACGAGGAAAGGGAGTGCAAAAGAGACAGGGAAAACAACGTATAACCTACCTAACGAATTGTCTAAATGGTTGACGCAACAGGGATTAGGAGAGATACCAAAAAAAGACACATTTATTAAGAACTACAATGAACAAAATATTGTCGGGAGCCATTTAAGATCATATTCTGAAGGAAGAAAGGCTATAGAAGAAGAAGAAGAAGAAGAAGAAGAAGAAGAAGAAGAAGAAGAAGAAGAAGAAGACAACGATGATGATGAGGACGGAGGAGCAGGAGGAGGAGAAGAAGAAGACGCTTAACTTATTAATTACGTTTTCATCTTTTCATCCAGCGCTTGTATATTTGTATAAGAGTTTTGTAAAGAGGGATAAATTGGTTTGTTTGTATTTATCTTCATATCTTTAATGTTTACATTAATACCAAGTTAATGGTTCGTATTTGTAACATGTCTTTTTAGTTTTGAGTATTCTAAAGCAATGTCAACATCTCTATATCTCTGTGTATATGCCTGATTGTGTGTTCTCATAAAGCGAAAGTAACAGTGTGATATAAATTTTGTGCTTGCATTGCCACAAAATGTAGCATTTCTTAATTATTTATTAGCGCCCAATGTCTATAAGAATCCGAGTGAGTAAAGAATACTAAAAACGTTTCCTGTGTATCAGTGTGTCGCTCCAACTGTGCGATTTCGTGTACATAGTCGCTGTGCATGTAAGTGTGGATCTCGGTGTGCCTTCCCGGAACTCCGTGCATTTCTCGGTAAACCGGAAAAGCAAAAACCAACACGTGCGCACGTGGACCAGGAAAACAGCGTACAGAAACGAGAGAGAAAGAGAGAGAAGGTGGGGGGGAGAATATCCAGCAAAGTGGCTTTTCTCAAGGATTAAAAAATTCTAGCACTTCATTCTTTTCTTATTTTTTTTTTTTTGTTCATCGTATATTTTTTGTGCTTTCTTGGGTTTCCTGTTTTTTTTTTCTTTAATTTCAATTATTTCAGCACATTTAAATCAACAACGCCAACAGCATGTTTAACAACAATAGAGAAATAAAACTACCAAAACAGTCCTAACAACACGCTACTGCTCTTTATTTGCAAGATCTTGAGAAATCTGCAGGGCGGCAATGATTCATAGCACGATTGTTCAATCAATTCGTTTTTTTCGTCCTTCCTCTACTCACTGGTACAAATTATCCGCTAACAGCTTTCTTCGTATCTATTAAGTTTAGTATTTTACAATCCAAGGACAAATGGGAATATATGAAATAATAAAAACGATCGTTTTGTGCCAATCTTTTAAAAATAAAACTGCATTCCTTGAAAATTTTAAAACATATTGTTTTACTAAAACAAATCCTTATAGTGACATGCACGGTGAATTGCAAGCTCACTACACATCTCATTGAATGTAAGATGTTCCTTTAAGACGTGGACGGTGGGATTATCCAAAATTTCTTATTCAAAAGATGATTCACTTACTATATTTTCCCAATCCCCCGTTTACAAAAACTCATTATATAGGTTATTTGATATTTCCTTTTTCCTCTCTTTCTTTCTATATGTCATATGAGTGTCAAAATCTCCAAGTTCTCTTTCCTTATTATATGATCAACACTCTCTTTGCTGATCCAAGTGTCATTTTATTCCAAGTTTCTTTAAAATTACTCATTGCTTACATGATTCGTCCATATTTTCAGCATCCATCCATAGAACAAAATTTGTCTAAAGTTTCCTCTTTAATTGTGAGAAAATTGTCTAGGGAATTCATTATGTGGGATTCTCTTCACAAGCCATCGTTTTTGACATGCAAAAATACGATATGCGTTACTTTGAGCTATGTTTGACACAATGTCAATGGAATAGAATGAGATTTCGGAAGAATGCGTTTCGCAATTCTCTAAGGTAAATACCCGCCTGTCTGCGCTGATAATCCGGTATTTGAAATCATTGAGTGGCATCAATTAGAATTGATATTTCTCTTTGTCGCTCTTGCCTTCAATATGTCATATGAGTGTCAAAATTTCCAAGTTCTCTTTTCTTATTATATGTCCAACAAATTTAAACTCTTTCTTTGTTGATCTTTAGTACAAGTGTCATTTTATTCCAAGTTTCTTTAAAGTTAATCATTGCTTTCATGATCCGTCCATAATATTCTCAGCATGACTCTGTAGAACAAAATTTGTCTAAAGTCTCTTCTTTTTGAGAAAATTGCCCAACGAATTCATTTTGTGGGTTTCTCTTCACCAGTCTTCGTTCTGCGACGGGTAAAATTACGGTATGTTTTAACTTGAGCTATGTTTCACACAGTGACAATAGCACAGAATGAGATTTCAGAAGAATGTGTTTCTCACTTCTCTAAGGTAAGATGCTTGCCCGCCTGCGGTGATAATCTCGTATTTGAAATCATCGACTGTCGCCAGTTGGAATTAATTTGCAACCTCAGTCATACGGCTGAATCAACATACCTATGCGGTGGTGGGCTGAAAAGTGCTAGGCTATGAAAAATAATGCTAGAGCTATGAAATATTGCTTGCATCCATTTTTCTGATTAATAACTGAATTAGTTCTTTCCCGGTAAACTGATATCTGACTGTACAAGAAAGACATCAGAAGTAACTAGTAATAAGTTTTTTTGAAAATGGACAAAATTTGCCATCAATGGTGTTATCAAGTCCCTTCAGAATAAGTGTTTATCCACTAAGGACATTCATGCTGAGATAGTTGCTTCATTAGGGAGTGGCGTATCAGCTTTATTAACAGGGCAATAGTGCGTAGTTGCATTTAAGAGTGTAAGGGAGAGCTTTAAAGACTGCCCAAGATCTGGACGTCCTGCAACTGACACCACCGAGGAAAACATTGATCGTGTTCGCAACATGGTGATGGATGACAGACGATTGACAATAAATCAAATAGCCAATCTATTAGCATATTCTGTGAGGGAATCGAGAATATTCTGTTCAATGAATTTGGCATGACGAAGTCTTCTGTTCGGTTGTTGCAACGTCCTCTAAGACCTAAATGAAATTGCACCAGAGTTATCTCATCACAAAGAAGTCTGATATTAACGAAGATCCAGTTGGTTTCCTTGAATATTTCCACATCCAGGATGAGGGTTTGGTTCATCATTTTGAGCCAGAGACAAATTGACAATTAATGTAGCGGAAGAAAAGAAACAATGCAGTCGTTAATAAGAGGTGAAATTAATGCATGGATGTATTCAATTCTTTATAGTCAACCTATGAACCATTCAGCCCACCCTCGTATTCGTAAAGGAAAACTTATTAGGTCACAGACTAAAGTCTGTGGCACTCATTGACGATCGAGCTCTATTCTTTAGAAATGATCAAGCTTTCTAACCACTACTCCATGTTGAACCATAACTTTTAACTATTTTCATACATTCTGCATTCTTTCTCAGCTTACACTTTATCATTTCTTGTCTTTCCTCATCATAACTTTTTGTCGTTTTCATTAAATTATTTTCCCAGATGTTTTCCAGTTAATTTTTTCTTTTTTTTTCTTTATTTTTCTTTTTCTCTAATTAACCTTGATTTTTTAATCAAAAGCTTTTTTCGTATATCTTGAGGCACATCATCCACACATTCAGGTTTTATATTCTAAAATTTCTTAAAGTAAAAAACTGTATTTCTTCATATTTACTGTGAAAATGTCAAGACGTCAACATCTTTTGACTCAGGATATTTCCGGTATTTAAATTAATGATGAAATAATGTAAGGAAGTGATTGTCGTGATGATAATTCATATAAAAGAGGGAATACGAAATAATCAAAAACACTGCAAGTAGGAATCGATTTTAACTTGATTTAGTTTGGCACAAGGCCAAACGTATGAGAAGTTAATGACACTCGTGCTCACCATGGATTGCCAATGATCATTAAGAAATGCTTTATAACCATTAAGCCACACGACAGACAAAATGGCTGTCAGATTTTTTTTAGGTTTGCTTCTTATGAAGAAATTCTATTCACTATCATTAACTATCTTTCTGTTTTTCATCTTAATATAAACATTCTCATTTTCTCTCTTTCGTCTTCTCTTTCATGTCTTCCTTACTATTTCGTAGTTTTCAAAATCATGATTTCTTCTTCTTCTTCTTCTTCTTCTTCTTCTTCTTCTTCTTCTTCTTCTTCTTCTTCTCCTCTGTCTTCTTCTTCCAATGCTTCTTCTTCAATATTTCTTCTTCTTCTTCTTCTTCTTCTTCTTCTTCTTCTTCTTCTTCTTCTTCTTTTCTTCTTCTTCTTCTTCTTCTTCTTCTTCTCTTCTTCTTCTTCTTCTTCTTCTTCTTCTTCTTCCTTCTTCTTGTACATTTTTACTCTTCTCTTATTCACCTTCTTCACCTTTTTTCCCTTCTCCCTCATGTTTCTCTTTCTTCAGTTTCCCTCCATGTTCTTCTTCTTCATTTATATTCTCATTTACTTCAGTTACTTTATTTGTAATTTTTCTGTAAGTGATCTGTTATTTGTAGACTTCTTCCTACGTTCACTTATATATATATATATATATATATATATATATGTGTGTGTGTGTGTATGTGTCTGCTCATACATATATATATATATATATATATATATGTATGTGTGTGTGTGTATTTGTGCGTATATATACATATACATTTATACACACACACACACATATATATATATATATATATTGACAGTCTAAAATAATATACTTTTACCCAGTTTGTTTTATATATACGTGTATGTGTGTGCGTATACATGATGCGATTGATAAATAGTTGCTATTTTATGCTTTAATTTTGCGCATGCGCTTTGTTTGCTTTTGAATTTGTCGAATGCACAATAAAGAAGGGTCAAGTTGGTACCGTCTGTGAGAAAAAAAATCACCCTGACGCAAATCACTGCTCCATACATTTGGAAACGGCATGATGTACTGCTTTCACGCTGGAAGCTCCAATAGGAACATGTCAGATTGTTTGAATGTCAATCTGAGGATAGGTTCAGAGGATGATGTGTCCCCAAACGATATAAATAGAATGATAAAAACCAAACATCCAGTCAACATCATGCTGTTTGGTGCGATTACTAATGGTGGCGACGTTATGCCTGCATTCTTATTCCCACAGAGCCTCAGACTCAACACGGAGACAAGTGACTTGAGAACTTAGTGCTAACTTGCTTCAAGAGGCTGGCTGCTGCAAGACACTATGTCTGGTAATAGCATTCTGCAAGATGCCGAGAACACAGTCATGGCTGTCAGAAAATTTCTGCGAACACATCACTCCTTATATTCGGCCACCTTATTATCCTATACTGCAGCCCCCGTTCTTATTATGTGTGGGGACCAATTGAGCGAGAGACCAACAAAACTCCAAGTAACACCAAAGATCAACCGAAGGCAAGAAATATGTCAGCATTCATCAACTTAAACTAGGAGACCGACCAGAAGAGTTGAAGGAGATTCCGAAGTCGTCTGGAGATGTAGTTGTAGCCAATGGCGATTTTATTGAATAAATTTACTCTTTAGTATTTCAAGTTTGTGTAATTTTGGTAAATATATCTGATAAAATGAGATGTCAATGTTATTTTTATTTTTGCGTAATTTAAACGACAATTTAACCTCGCTATATATATATATATATATATATATATATATATATATATATATATATATATATGTGTGTGTTTATTTATTTACACACACACGCATATATATATATATATATATATATATATATATATATATATATATATATATAATCTTATAAATATAAGTAAGTATACTCGTCCGGCAAAACCTTAGGTGTTTTAGCTCGTAAATGAACACACCAATAAACAAGGGAAAAAATGGCTAAAAAAAACCTTACTTCCGGCGAATATAATCGTCTAGATTCTAAGTTAAGAGTCCAAAGAAAAAAACTCCGAAAGTAAAATAACTAAGCAAAGTGCTCAATACGCTAAGTAGAGCAAACTAGGTAAACCTAAAGAGTCAGACAAACCTACCTAGGTTTCACCTACGCGGACCATCAGGGTAAGCTAATAAATGAAAAAAATAAAAATATATCAGATTTAATCCATTATATAATATATATATATATATATATATATATATATATATATATATATATATATATAATGTATTAAATCCGACATATATTTATATTTTTATTTATTTTTAAACGTTATTTCTGATAGATACTCATATACGAGTAGATTCTCAGTTTTTTTAATTAATCAGTATTTTTATCTAATTATACCGATCTGAATATTCAAGAACCTTTTCGGAAAAATATGCGTCCTGGTCTTTAAACAAAATAAATGAAAAATAACCATATATGTATGTAGGTACGTCTGTGTGTGTGTGTATTTATGTATGTACGAATAATCGTTTCAATTCACTATAAGTAAAATTAATATTTCTTTCAAATTTCTCTCCTCTCATGAATCATGTTTCTTTCCGTTTCTTAGTCAATGTCTCCCTAACGATATGTGCGTGTCAAATACCAATTTAACCTCTTAAAACAATGGATGTTGCGTATAAATTTTATACTAAGGCTTTATTGAAATTGTTTACATTCAATTTGATAAACACACATCTTATTTAACCCTTTTTCTACTTATTATATGCATGTATATAAATGTAACTATCCTCGCAACGAAAAACTCATTTACTCGTATTTAAATTTTCTAAATTTATTAGATCGCCGTAAAAATGACAGTTATAGTTAATTCAGAATGTTTATTTACTCTACTGTAAAAGTAAAACTGTATCCTAAACATTTTTTTGATTTTGATTGTTTTCTTGGTGAATGATGTGCCTCTTAGGAGATGAGAGATATTTTGATTAAACTTTTAGCAACTTCAGCCAATTTAAGAAGTCGTAATATTTATGCAAGTCTACCCTCTCATTATCGACTTTCGTCACTGACGAATTGTGCGTTAAATACCAAACCAAATGTTAGTGGATATCATATTTAGGAGACACAAGCGTATTCTAGTTCAATTAAAACTGTTTGAGAGGAGTCGAGTTGTGGACTTTCAATTATCTGGTGTTATTTCAGAGAATTCTTGACCGCCTTACTTTGATTCTATGACCAGCGGTTAAATACATTTTCCTAAAACGGTAGACCATGTTTAAGACTGTCATATATTTCAACCATTCACTAAGATGTCATATTTCAAGTGTTGCAGTCATAGAAGCGGTGGCGTACACAACACATATTCAGATAATGCTCCAGTCTAATCACTAATTACTAATTAGGAAACTACGCATTAGTGTACGTTTCAATGTGAGGGTTTCGATTAGGGGACCGGATGGCACCTTGTTTTGTTTAGTCAAGTGAGCAGATTACCTTCCTTCAAGGGATGTTCAATATACGTTGGAAATTAAAAGCTTGAAGGCTGTATAGTGATGTGCATATTCACCCTCATAGTACAGGCAGAGTACCTGGAATCAGTGTCTGATTTTACCTAGGTAAAAATACGTTTTAACACCAAGTTTCTGATGAAACGCATTTTAATTCTTGCAAATCGAAAGTCCTGTAATGTTGCAGCAGAGTAATTCCCCCTTATGCTATGTGCTATTCAACATGATCTCCAAGGGGTTTCCATATGATCGCCAGAATTATGCTCCTATCGATGTTATAAAGGGGATGATGGGATGCAATATAACTCGTTCGGTTGGCTTATAACACTGCTATTTTGTCAACTCTTATAAGAAAAATGAAATATTATTTCACAGGAGGATATTCGTCATCTTTAAAATTATATGCATACAAAATAACATATGTTTATTAATAGGGTAAATAATAGTATATTAATATGGGTGATGTGTAAGTGCTGACACACGCCATTTTTATCTTTTCCATTCCTTGATTTCGATAAAAAGCCATTTACTCTAATCAAACGACTTTAACAGTCTAAGCACTTGAATAAATAGAAGCACATATATAATTTGTGGCCATTTTATTTTCCGTCTTTGTATGTTTATTATGATTGTTTACGAAATAGAATTGATAGTTCGTACTACTGCAAAAAGTTTTCCGATTTGTTTAGCTTCCTTGGCATTATAACCAACCCATCAGTATGTCAACTTTCCATAGACTCTTCCAAGCAATGTTTGAAGGCTGTTCCCTTGCACAATGGGAAGAAATATATTATCATTTCCCTTGCTAACTCATTTCATTAGAAGGAGACATATAGAATTATGGATATTTTTCACAAACATGACTTGATTCATATAAATTATATCGCCTTCTATAACAAAATATAAAATATAATATATATATATATATATATATATATATATATATATATATATATATATATATATATATATATACACACACACACACATATATATATATATATATATATACACACACACACACACACACATATATATATATATATATATATATAGTTGTAAGGCGTGCTATATTTATGGGATAAAGAGCTCAATATCAGAAATATAGTGTATGTAAATATAAATATAAAAGAGACGACAGGCTGTTTCATGCTAGACGCAATCGTTGGCTCAGGTTTGCATTTCGCATAAAACAGCCTATTGGCTCTGAGGTTTGAATTCAATGTTCAATTGTCTAGCAATTTTTGACATTTTTTTGTTTTAATATCCTGGGCCCCACATACATTGATCAAGGGGATTGCACTCGGGGGAATTAAGATGTTAGAGGTGATATGGTCGATGAAATTATTTGACAACCATGAGTTCTTCTGCTGTGTGACATGGTGCAACGACCTGCTGCCAGACACAGGTTTTAACATCAGCACGCGTTTGACCCATGACCCATGACAGCACTTCGTCCTCAAGATACTTGGTGTAGGCTTCCGTGTTGATCCTGTGCAATGTGGGAATATGAATGGTGGCATAAAATCGCCATCACTAATGATCACTCCAAAAACCTTCGTAATCACCATTAGTCTCATGAAACTCTTTCCGAATGCACTGAACTGTCTTCAGATTGACACCCGAATATACTGAAATGTTCGTATTGAGCGTTTGGCGTGAATGCGAAGCAGTACAGCAAGCCGTTACCAAATTTCTTTCAAAGTGAATTGCATTATGGTGCTCTTTTTCTCTTAGACGGTGCCAGTTGACCCCAATACCAAGAGACGGTGCCAAATGACACCAAATTGTTCATTCGAAAAATAAAAAATCAAACAAGGCGCATACACGAAATTAAAAATATAAAAGGTAAATTTACCCGTCGAACGCTCTTTCTTTCTTTTCTCCTCTCTCTTTTCTTTCTTTCTCTCTCTCTTTTTTCTCTCTCTCTCTCTCTCTCTCTATATATATATATATATATATATATATATATATATATAAAGAAATATAGTCTTAAGGTGTGCTATATTTATGGGATAAAGTGCTCAATATCAGAGATAGAGCGTGTAAATATAAAAAGTGAACATAAAGTCAATGCAATCGTCAGGCCTGACTGTTTCATACTATATGAAACAGACTGTCGCCCTAACGATTGACTTGTATGTTCACTTTTATATATATATATATATATTTTATATATATATATATATATATATATATATATATATATATATATATATATATATATATATATATATGAATAAAGACAAAAGGAAAACTTTTCTTAGCCAACGCGTTACTTCCTGTTATGGTCTTTATCAAGGATATCTAAGATATTATTATGCATCAATATAAATAAAGAGAAGTAAAAATGATTTTCTTTTTTTAATTGAAGAACATTTATATTTATAAATATACTTCAGGCTTATTGAAAGACAAGATACATTATGGACGATGGTATAATTTAATGTCTAGTTAACAAAAATACCTGAGATGCTCATATATATATATATATATATATATATATATATATATATATATATATATATGCCATTACCTTTAACAGTAGATTGCATAGATCAGTTTCACATGAGATCTGGAGTAAACTTGAATCTCAAAAGGCTTCCAGTGCAAGGAGAATATACACATAACACATTCATCACCGTAGGTGAATTTTAAGAATTCACCTTGTATATATATATATATATATATATATATATATATATATATATATATATATATATATATATATGATCGAAAAATAATTTATACATAAAATTTATCAGATACAGTAGTCAACAACAGCTTCGATCTAAAAATGCCACATTATTAAAAAGAGAATGTAACTCTGACTCATTTTTTTATAGTATCGGAATCGAAACTTACAAATATATATATATATATATATATATATATATATATATATATATATATATATATGTGTGTGTGTGTGTGTGTGTGTGTGTGTGTGTGTATGTATATATATATATATATATATATATATATATATATATATATATATATATATATATATATATATAATCGATATATATATATATATATATATATATACACATATATATATATATATATATATATATATATATATATATATATATATATATATATATTTATATATGAGTCTGAGTTACTTCTAATATGTATATATTTATATAAGCTGTTGTTGATACTGTATCTGATAAATTTTTATGTATAAATATATATATATATATATATATATATATATATATATATATATATATATATATATATATATATATATATATATATATATTTAAGGTGAATTTTAAAATTCATATATAGTGATGAATATGTTATATATATATTCTCCTTGCACTGGAAGCCTTTGAGATTCAAGTTTACTCCAGATCTCATGTGAAACTGATCTATGCAATCTACTGTTAAAGGTAATGGCAAAATGGTCTGGGTATGTATTTGGCTCCATTTGCTATACTCTACCATTACAAGAGCTAGATCAGACCGAAAAAAGACTATTGCTGCAATATCTATGCTGGAATAATTCTCATTTTTTCATAAACTCCATAAAAAAAATAATGTTTCAAAAATAATTTTTCAATAATTTGTTAATAATTTTAAAAATATTTTTAAATAAATTTTAATAATTTTAATTTCTAATATGTTTTAATAATTTTAATAAGTTATTAATAATTTTAATTTTTAATAATTTTTTACTAATTTTTTAATAAGTTTTAATCCCAATTTTTAAATAATTTCCTTAAAAACCGAGAAATTGAAGGTTTTTGAATGTCCCATGTCCCTTGTGCTTACATGAAAAGTTATATATTATCAAGTTTCTAAAAACATAAAGAAATATTAATTCAAAGAAAATAAATAACTCTTTTTGTAGATACTTCATTATTCTTACTTTAAAATATGATTACAAACATCATAATTATATAACTATTATTTGATCACAAACAAGACAGTATGAAAATGCGTAATTAAATTCCGAAAATATAAGTCTTAATGTTTTCAATACCATTTCAAGGATACTAAAAATATAATAAATATAGTATAAAAATATAATAAATATAGTATAAAAATATAAATATATAAAATATGACTTAATCATATTTGAAGCCCTTTTGTGATAACCCCCAATTTATTTTATAAAAAAATAAATATAAAAATAACTAAAAATGTGAATATGTATCTTATGTATGCTCCTAAATAAAAAAAAAACTAAACTTACACAATGATATTTTCTCATATAAGAAAGTCAGTATCGACAGTCAGAAATACAAACCCACTCCTAAAACTTAAACTATATTTACACTTTGACATCTTAAATTAGACTTGTATACTGATTCGACAAAAAAAGGCAACACTCCTTCCAAATTTTGTAACCCCATTTCCCTCCAACTATATAATATTATTTAGCTTACAAAAAGTAAATGATATTTTTAAAAATTATTCAACATGGAACAAAAAATTTAATTTTAATTTAAAGTTCAGTTTTTAGTTCCGAAACCTGGTATTTTCTGTGTCGCGATGAATACAAATGTTTAAATTATAATTTAAAAATATTATGCTCTACCCTGTATGGAGCACTGGTTTTAAATATAAATGCTAAAGAACTGTGGATTATAAATCTGACTATAAATCTTATATATATATATATATATATATATATATATATATATATATATATATATATATATATATACTCACCCAATTCCGGCTAACTTGGTTTCACCTTTCTGTACCTTCAAAGAAATAAAAATGTATGAACGCCATGAACGAATATGCGTAAGACGTTAAACATGAAGGGGAGGAGGAGGAGGAAAAGAGGAGGAGTAGGATGTAGATTCCATTTTATTATATTTGTAATCATGGCTATGCCAAAATCGTCTAAGACTGTCAGCATTTCCATTACAATACCGTCTGTCCCTGTCGCCTTGTTTCTGTTCAATTTGTCCAGTGCAGATTCTACTTCATTTTTTTTTTTTTAGAATTTCAACCCATCGAGAATTCTGTGTATTGTCTGCTTTTTTCGCTTTCGTCGTGGAAGAGTTCGCCAATATATTCATTGCAACACGGAAGAATTTTTTACCTTCTCTGAAATGTGCTTTCCATCCTTGGATTTTATGCAGCCTGTTGACGAGCATGACTTCTGTCTTGTTAGTTCCCTTATTTCTTTATGCTTGTCAAGTTTGTCTGGGTCTTCAATATCATTATTTTTGCATACGTTTGCATTCAATGTATATATATATATATATATATATATATATTAGATGAAACTTTAATTGGTAGGGATTATTCCTATGAGAACTCAATGTATGCTATAAAACAATTATATATATATATATATATATATATATATATATATATATATATATAATAAATTGCCCCAGATTAATTGTTAACATTAACAAATATTAATATTTATTGATTTACAAAAAGAAAAACCATGTAAATTAAATATTAAATGAAATTGTATGCATGGATTTAATAAATAATGAAAAAAGAATTTTTACGAAATCAAAAATGTGTGTACCTTATTTTGAAACACAGGCTTCATATATATATATGATGATGATGGACTCTCTCGTCGATTTTGACGTATGAGGTTCCGACAACTTTTTAATGACCTTTATGTTTGAATCTAGAGTGACATTTTAGACCTGCCAATGACTTACAAAGAAAACCACAGATTGGGCAAGCGTGTGAGAAAAGAGGGTGCATTTCACTAGCACCTTCTGAGGCTGTTTTTCTTTCACCTGCTTCACGGAGCTTGACGACGCTTGCCGCCGAAAAATTCCTGATTCCAGTGTAAGTTACACTTTTCCAAGCTTTGCGATCCAAGGCAGTATTCTCCAAATCAGTGTGTGCAATATTTGCAGCTGCAAGGTTACTTTTCAGCTTATCTTTAAACCTGAGCAAGGGTCGGCCAACATTCCGTTGACCACCTTCAAGCTGGCTGTACATGAGAATCTTTGGAATTCTACCATCTTGCGTCCGTACAACATGACCGGCCCATCGTACCTGTTCCCTCATGAGGAAGCTCTCAATTCCATCAATGTTACACATCGTTAGAAGGTCGGCGTTGGATTTTTTGTCCTGCAGGGTTAGTCCACAGATTGTTCGGAGACATCCTTTGTGAAAGACATCTAATTGCTTAATCTGCTTACGATACAGCGTCCAGGCCTCTGATCCATACAAAAGAGTAGTGAGGACAACTGCTTTGTACACGTGGATTTTTGTTGCAAAGAAATGAAATTCAAAAATACCCCATCTGAATGGCCATTTCGCTCCCTTTTTAGGTCCCTTTTCCCTTATTTGTCATCTTTTCATCCCTGTTTTCCTCACGGTCTCTTATTTAATTTATATTAGGCTTCATATTTATCTTATTTTATCTAACTTTTTCGTGTTGACAAGATCCTGCTAAGTGAAATGGCAATTCCGATGGATATTTCTGAATTTCAATTATTTTAATCTATTTGTGTATGCTCTGTCATAAATACATTGAGCTCTATTTGTAGATCAGTTGTAATATTTAATATTATTAGTATTCACGCGGATTAGTTACCTACTGGTCTTTACCTATTCAACAGAATTTGCTTCAATATATGTATATATATATATAATTTTTGTGGGGAAAATTTCGTTGAATAGTTTAGGCAATCTTTGTCTGGTTATTTTCAACAAAGCACCGTTTTTTAACTACGTATATAGGCCTGCGCTCTAGAGGAAACTTACTAAAGACAATAAAATTCCCCCTCCACCAACACGTAGGTGAATCATTTTACTTAAGTTTGGCAGGATGATACACGTGCTACTCGTAATTTAATATAACAAAAGAAGCATCTAAACAAAGAAGGGCATCCGCTAGAAATGACGTTTCATGTAATAAATATGCTGGATTCAAAATAACTACTATTAATTTTACACACATACATACATACATATATGCGTATACATATATATTTTGTGTGTATGTGTTTTGTCCATTCATTTATATGTACATAATGTATGTGAAATCTATGAAAATATTTTATATATACATACGCAAGCTCACACACGCATGGGCCTATATATATTCAATAAAAATATGAACTAAAATTTAACGAGGGAATCTCAAGGTAATTCTGGTAAAAACATCATTTTCTTGAACGTGCATCTTGATTGGCTTCGACGTAGGCGTCCGTGAATTCACAGAGGCCGCTCAGTGGAGCCAAACGAGCGTTATCAGGCGCCCCAGAGAACTATTAATCTCGGCTCTTCCTCCATGATCCCCTACCTAATGACTTTTTACGCCGCCATCAAAACTCAGGGTGAGTATAACGACGACAAACGGGCACCTATTTTTAGTCTATTATCTTCGGGGGTGCATAGAATATTTCAAGCAGTTGTTTTATTTTCCCATCATCTTCCCTTAGATGAGTACATATATCAACGCACACATCCATACTGTATTTAATGCACTATATCACTCACGGGCTTATAAGATCCCCTGTGCTTAGATCTGAAATAAAAAAAAAATAGTGTATTTGCAGATGAAATGTTATTGAAATATATCGCCGTAAATTAACAGTAACAAGTGGAAAGATTCTTTCAAAATGTTTCCATGTGCAATTATGCGTCCTATTGGACGGAAAAAATTTCAATAATCAATGGCAAAACAAATATTTTCATACGTCTCATAAAAGATACTGGTTTAAATTTCAATCCATTCTAACACAAGTCCTCGCTTTTTTGAGTCATTGAATACTATATGTATATATATATATATATATATATATATATATATATATGTGTGTGTGTGTGTGTGTGTGTGTTTTTGTGTGTAGGATTTGCAATATTTTACTTGCCGGAATAGCTGCAAACCAAATTAGATATCCATTGCCGATCAGTAGACGAAGTTTTACGTGTTCATGTTGTAAGCTGTATGGACCAGAAAATTAACATTAGGTTTTGTTTGAGCCATGGTGAAAGGGTTGCTGAAACGTAAGCCATATTAAAATCGAAATGGTAAACATGTGCTGAACAAATTGATTATTTTGTGTGGTATAGATAGTTCAACATCCCGATTACACAGAAGTCGGTCGCTAAATCACAAAGAAAATATGTAAAAGTTTATTATGCTGTGCTTAAAGTATTATGAGAATCTCATCGGAGCAACTGATTAAAATTCTTGTCTGCCAAATGAATTCTGAAACCAGACAATGGTCCTCCGTACGCTCCGCTAGGATTCTACTTGTTCCCGTCTAAGGTACATATTACAAACACAGGCCATTATCATAGTCATCTAAAGTTGGGCCCCTGTGATTATATATTTTATTATTATTATGCTATTTCTAAAATTCGCCTGCAAGGAAAAAATATTTACTGACATATCCGGCATCTAGAATCTTGAGACTGACAAACATTATGGTAAAAGAATTGAAAGAATCCTAGCAGCAATAGTGACAAGGTAATAAACTATGCTTGTACAGGACATTCAAGTACAGCATAGCTGCCACTCGTATTCAGGATATCTGTCTATAAGGGCGGCTAGACAAACGCTTGCTCAGGCGTATTTGTGTTTATTCATAACCTACATAGCCCACCTGTGGTTTATACTGCAACTATGCTGAGCAGACCTTAGTTAGAGCGTGTTATCTAGCATGATCAACAATTTGAACAAGGTTCAGTTAATGAGAACCCCCAAGTGTTCCGTCTACTCAATTTCATTCACAAGGCTTGGGTCAACCCGTGATATGGTTTTCAGATATATATATATATATATATATATATATATATATATATATATATATAAACATTAAAATCGACATTGCTAACCGAAACGATTCTCTGTGGCGAAATCGGTAAAAAGCACGTCAGGCTATATGACGATATATATATATATATATATATATATATATATATATATATATATATATATATATATATATATATATATATATATATCGATATTGTGATTACTACCAGTCAATATCGAGTGCATCTGTTCACGACAGCCCTGGAGTTTACTGCTGTGTATTCAGACCTGACAAAGAAATGAATATAATACTCAGTGCAAAAAAAATCTGTCCTCATTCATAATGGAGACCAATGGATTAAAAACACTGATGACCAGTTTGACATCACTATGGGATCTTTAGACTCTGCAGAGTCTTCTGACCTTGTCGGTCTTTTAATAATGTACAACCTAACCGCGCACAGTGAATTAGATATTAAGGACATCGGGCTGTACAGAGATGATGGGCTCATGGTAGTGAGGAGTTCCACTAATTTTAAAATTGACAAAATTAGAAATATTATATATAGTGAATATAGAAAACTCAATTTAAAAACTAGAGTCTGTACAAAATTAAAAAGGGTAAATTTCCTCGACGTAACTCTGGATTTAATGAACAACACATATCAACCTTATAGAAAACCTGACGCTAACCCCTTGTATGTACACCCTAAGTCAAACCACCCTCCATCCATAATTAAGCATATACCCTCATCAAAACAGAAAAGAATCAGCATTAACTCCGCTAATAAAGAAATATTCCAACAACACAGTAATTGTTATAACGCAGCCCTAAAAAATAGCGGATACAAAAATGTTAACATCAATTATAGAAACAATTGTACTAACCAGAAGAAAAACAGAAAAAGAAAAATCATTTGGTATACCCCACCCCATTCAACCAAATGGTTAATATTAAGCTAGGACATAAATGCTTAGCCTTAATTGAAAAAAACTTTCCTACAAATAGCAGACTTAGTAAAATCTTTAATAAAAACACCCTAAAATTAAGTTACAGTTGGATTGAAAATCTAGAGAGTATAATATAAAACACAATAATAAAATCCTGAATAAACCCCCATGCCAGAATAGTATTAATAAAAACCCTACACTTAAATTAGACAAATATAGTGAAAAATTATGTGATTGTAGAAACCCAGAAGACTGCCCATTAGAAAATATATGCCGCGTAAAAACTGTGGTATACCAATGTACTATCTCATCCATTGAGATTTCTAACACTAATATGATATACATTGGGTTTATGAACTTATAAACAAAACTATAACTTGTAAAACATGGGATGACCCATGCCCTTTATGCCTACATGAAAAACTACACATTATTAAATTTATAAATAATGAAAATTAATTAAACAATAAACACGAGTTAACGATGTCGACATCATCAAATTTTCGCATTTAATAATTAGCATAAAAAACAAACAAACAATTAAATACTAAATACAAATTTTATACTCCATAATGTAAATAAAAAAATATTAAAAGCCCTACCCAATAATATAGAAAAAAAAAACCTTTATGAAGTCGTCAAAATAACAAATGTTAGCTAATTATGACAGTTTTATATCCACAAAACCCGTTCAGGAAAGAAAATAAAACTAAAAAATATAAATAAATCTCCATAGACAACGGTTAACCAGACTAGACGATGTCATCTTCCGCTTTACATTTAGACACCCCCAACCCTATCTTAATTTGACCTCTTTGAATGTATCTGAGATATTGACACAAATTATTAAATCTTACGCCCCTTATTTAAATAATTGCTCTAGTCGTTACCATAGTAATTGTAGTTTTAATAATGAATATACTTATAAAAACGCGTAAATGTCAAGAAATAGTTATTCCAAAAATTTCGCTTGAAGATGGAACAAAGCTTCGTACTTTAATTCAAATTAATTCAACTAATTATATTGAAGTTTTCGGGTCTTGTTTTGAAACATTAAATAAATAATTATATTTAGGTTCTTCTTTTGTACCATGCAATGTTTTTTTTTTTTTTTTTTTTAATAATAACAAATATACTAAAGTACTTCGGATTATTTACTTGACGAATTTTTTCCTATGTTCTATATATTTTCACACACACACACACACACACACATAAATATATATATATATATATATATATATATATATATATATATATATAATGCAAATGATTTAAAAACAACAGACATTTGTGATGTTTATTTTGATTCATTGACTTTTCTAAATTACGAGAATATTCTTCTCACATCAGGAGGATATAAGATCAGAAACATTTCAAAGTTAATTTTCTGACAGAATGGGAGAAAGCAAGAGAAATAATAATAATAAAATTGTTAACCCTTTACTAATCAAATAATCAATTCGTGTAAATCATTAGAGCTTTGGTACTTTTTGATCAGAACTCGTATATATATATATATATATATATATATATATATATATATATATATATATATATATATATATATATGCCTCTGTGGGCGGTGATGTTTAGTGAAACCCACAATTTTTTCATGGAATAATAAAGATGATCATTGTTTGTAAACTAAAACGTATGTAATAATATATATATAAAGAGAGTAATATATTTTATTACTGATAATTATTTCGCAAAATTCCGCAAAAATAAAACGGAAAAGTTATGAATAAACAGCGTTCAGTATTTAATTGTTTAACCTTTTTTTCATATGACGGCTGCCTGAGGTTTAAAATAGTACGTGGTAAGCTTCAATTAGAAATTTACACTAATTTTACATCATTCCTGTTGACCAAGCGACTTAAGAATACACACGTTCCACTGTTTCCTCTTTTGATCTTAATGTTTTATTTCTCTTCATACATATTCTATAGAATATATGTCACGTGAAAATATTTCAACACTAAAAATATGCAAGTAATATTACTGGATGATTAAATGATAACATATGTAAATCAATGCGACTAGATGTTGCAAAAAAATGTGCAGAAACAGTAATAAGAAAAATACAGGAAGTGCACTTAGTAAATACTAAACACATTAGATACCTCGGCGTATGTATAAACTAGGAAAAATAAATTATAAGAAAAAAAAAAGAAATTGAACATAGAATAGGCTGTGGCATAGATAGTTCTGCCCAGCAGCGCAAATGTCTATGAAACCAAAGAACATGAAATGAAAACTCGTGTCATGTCCTTAAATAGTTTCGTCTGATCGAGACCTTCATATAGATGCTATGCATTTCGCCAAACCCGTTCTAAAATATGTCAACTATCAGCTGTATCCAACCGCTTCCTAAGATCAATGGTTAAAAAAAGGCATTGATCGAGTAAAACCTAAGAGTCTTAGTAAAGTTGATCCTGCTTTGAATACACCACACACACACACATATATATATATATATATATATATATATATATATATATATCAATAACGGTGTAATTAATTTACAAATTCATGAATTATTCCTACAAAAAACCAATACAAAGGTTTATGATTTAATTGGCGAGAAATCCATCGTCGCGAACAATTCAAATAATATACAAAAACCACGAACCTGTTTATGAATTAAAAGATCCTTGTTTCTATAAATTTCTGTTGCATGAGTTCTTATTATTTTTACAAGCTTTCGTCTGTTTCTACAGACATCCTCAGGTATGGAATAGATTTTGTTCTTGTTTTTTCTCTCAGTAATAAGACGACAACGAAAATATATGTATTGTTGTAATCTTACAATTACGGCCGAAACGTTGTGATAAATATGGCGACAAAGATGAGAACAATAGTCCGAATAATGTAAATAATGTACGCAATACCTCACCTCAGAAATATAGACAAACTCTTTGAAAAGATATCGTTTTTTCTAGCAGTTATGAGTTGACGCTCTGGTTCTGCCAAAACTTAATATACTCTAGTATACTCTGAAAACAGCGGGCAAACAACACTGGTGAATATGGTTGCTGGGCATTAATGAATAAGCAATACCCTCTAAGGACGTTGAAAGCAGACGAAGTTGATTTTGTTGAGCTTTTCCCTCTTTTCTCTTAGGTAAGCTAGTGAAATAGGACTTGACGAGGAAGCCTTGACTCTACATGTCTTGACCATCGAAGGTGGTGTTTCTTTGATTCTTGGCTCTTTCTAAGGCTTTGTTTTCTTCACATGCTATTCCAATTTGATGTTCAAGAAGAACGAAGCTTTTACTAGCGAAAGGATTCTAATTTTTGATGTCACGATGATATAGTGTCTAGTGCTCGCAACCATATAGCAAATTTGAAATTATAGATAATAATTGTTGCTGTTCAATTCAGATCTTCATTGTCAAAGACGCGTTTGATTAACATTCCAAAAGTCAAGTGTGCAACTCTACATCCGTTTCTGAGGTGCTCTTGTTTGATAAAAGCCTGCCTAGATATGGAAAAGACTCAGCTTGTTCAAGAGGTGTATCACAGATTGTAATATTAAAATCTAGTAATATTGTATTTGGGGTTGACTGTACAAGTTCCTTGGCTTTCTTGAGATTTACGGTAAGGTCTAAGTGATGGTTGGTCATAGAAAAGGTGTTCAAAAACTGTTAGAATTATTCCTTTGAATAACAAAGGCAGCTTTGTTATCAGTATATTGAATTCTGAAATGTGTTGCGTGTGTGTTAGACGTTTAGATTAAAGTCTACTAAGATTGAAATATTTTCTATCTTATCGATATTTTATGTCAATTGTTGGATTTTCTAGAGGACGTTTTGGAAATATTGCAGCCAGATACATGAAGAATAGCATAGATGCCAATACGCATCTTTTAGTCTGCACATAATTGGAAATTCTTCTGACACTATATTTTGGTGGAATACTTATCCTGAAAAATTTTCATGTACTGCTTGAACCTAAAAGATCGAGCCATCCAAAACGAGTAAGAACTTTCCACGCAGAAGCGCTTGGAACGTTATCACAAGAAAAATGGAGATTTTTTTGTTTGTTTTTGTTTTTGTTCTGATTATTTTTGAAATTGTCTTGCACATAAAATTAGGTCCATTGTGTCACGAGAGGCACATCCACACTGACATTCTGAGAGTATATTTTCTGCGATGATCTGGAGCCAACTTAGATGGATACTGCCAAACACTTTTCTAGCTACGGAGAGAAATTATATTTCTCTATATTTCCCACTGTCTTTTCGTCATCTTTTTTTTTAGGATAGTTATAATGATTGCATCTTTAATTTCTTTAGAAACTTTTTGGGACTCCTACATATTCCGAATGATGGAGAACACGCGGGTTTGCATGGGTAAGACTCCATGTCTTCTCAAATTGCAACGGAAAGAAACTAGTGGAATTGGTAGAATACAGTACAAAAGAATTTATTTAGTAACTTCCTTTTTTATCTTATATGTTTTTCTTTAGTTGATTAAGCCACGCCGAAATAATGAGGAAGCACGTGATCTAGTCAAGTTTGAATACAGGTGCTTATAATCACGTTTCTTATTTTAAAAATCGTGTACAGAAAATGTAGTCGACTAAAGCAAGACGAAAAGAATAAACATTAATTACAAGAGAGAATGCATGACGATGTACGAAATGTGTGACTTCTGCACCGACAATGCCAAAATCAATAAAATGAGCAAATCTAACCAACTGCTAATAACAGACGAAGAATAGCGTAACACATCAAGTAGATGATGCCTTAGAATAGCGTAAAATGCATTTCGGAAAATGTATCAGAGAAACGAAGAAAACATTGCTAATCTGCCATGCAATATCTGATTCCCTCTATGATCGTGAATGTGTGAAAACGTCTTCCACAAATGAAGGAAAACGATTAGAAGAGTTTCTACTGACGAATATTGTCAATATTTTTGAAAATATATATGATAAACCAGCAAATTCTAGGAGGAAAGAAGCAATTAAGAAACTGATGCCAAAATCAGGAAGGAACTGCTGACATCTTATGAGATATCATGAGAAAAGTAGCCTTGGAGAATTTAATACTCATGTGGCCTATCGAAGGTTGGAGGGGGAAAAGAAAAAAACATCAAGTGGCTTACTTTGAAATATTTTTTTGCAAATAGAAGGAAGAACAAATACGGCAAACAAAAATAACTTCAGAAATGATAATGATTTAAGACAAAAAAGGAAGCTGTAGAGGACCATAATCTTATGTAGGCACATAGAAATAGTAATCTCACAGACCTTTCGCTTGTGTAACGAGATTAATTCACATTGCCACTAATATAGCCTTGTTCCAGACTAAGAGGTTTTCAAAGATTAATATAGTTTTATATGTAAACCAAATTTTAAGATTATTATGAAACAAAAATCGTTTTCTATTTGCAGGTCGAATGTAATCAATTTTAATTTGGAAATTACTTTTACTGAAATTTAAATTGTTAGAGCACCTGTTGATCCCAAATTTAACGAAAGAACTACAATTTTTCTTCCATTCTGATGTTAGGGCCTGATTTAATCTCTACCAATTTGTAAATTAGTTTTCCCCCGGGAATTCTTTATTGGAAGGAATAATTTATTCTGTGTTTCTCATTTTGAGACCTAATCTGAGACTCGTCAAAATTTCTCTAATGTCCTGACCTCACAAACGCGATATTCATTAAGGTAATTGCGCTTTAAATTAATTATAAAGTTCATTTATTTTATAGTTGGGAAAATTAACTAACTCAATCCACCGCCGTCGTTCATTCTCTCAATACTGCTGCTTCAAATGGCCGTTGTATCACCATTACTTCTACAACTACTTCCACTCTAAGAGCAACAACAGATAATCTACTCCCCATATCCCTTCTGCATTCACCGTGATACAAATTTGCACCCCAATCAACTCAACCACCGCTAGAACTATCATTAAACTCTCATCTAATTTTTTTGCCTCTATCTCTAAACATCACATCACTCGCTCTTTTTCTCTCTGTCATTTTATAACTGACTTTATAGCCGCCACTCTTTTTTTTTCTATTCTATCATTACGTTCTCATCACCATCAAACATTCTCCCTTTGATACATCACATTTCTGATCCACTGTCAAATCCATGACGCTCTTTCGAGTCTCAATGCCTTCAGTAACATCCCCACCTTCCTCATCTTTTTCTTCCAGTCTTTCTTCTCATCCTCCCTCAGTCACAGCTTCCGACATCTTTTATTCCCTGCCACTCACTCTCCCGTCACGAGAAATGATCTTTCTATCCTTCTTCGTTCGCTATGACATCACAACCTTTCATCTTCCACTCTCCATCCCCAAGCAAAACAACATCAAATTCTCCATTCTGTTAATTTGTCCGAATCACTAGTCTTTCTTCCATTAAAGCTCTGACCTATAACTTTCTCCTTTCCTTCATCAAGTGTCCCAGCGTCTACTCTGAACTTTAGACTAGTTCTTCTTGGCACGCAAACATCACTACATTCACCGTCGACACTCTCATTACCATAATATTCCATCAATCCATGCGCTCTAACCATCACCTCTCCAATGATTGTACATTACACTAAAATTAATTTCATTTAATTGCCTAAAATGCCAACATCAAAAACACTGCCGAAATCTCTCTCAAAGTCAATGCTATTTCTTGGCTATTTTTACTATATTGCCGTCAAACTGACGACATTATAATCATCTAAAGGAGACTTGCCACAATAACCCAAATTCAACCAACGAAAGATGCCATCTTTATTATCGCTCTGTTAAACAACGTCATTCAACAACATTTGCCATTATCACTCTGCCTGATCTGTGTCTACCACACCCACTATAATGATTGAAAATATTCCTCATACCGTTTTTTTATTTCTCTGCATCATATCACAGCTAGTAACACGAAGCTAACTTTTAACTCATAGTAAAGCTTGTCTACTTCATGCTATCTCTCCTAATTCCTGTTCTGCCAAACAAATTCACATGCTCGTTAAGTAGGTCATTCGCTGTTTTCCTCCATTTCCCTTGTCTTCATCATATCCAGTGAGTGTTAAATTTTCCAAACCCTCTGTCCTGATTATGTGCCCTAGAAATTCCAGTTGCTCTCTTTCTGAGGCTACGTATAAGTGATCTTTTTGTTTCTAATTTCTCTCAAATTTCGCTGTTTCTCACGTCTTCAGCACCCTTTTTTAGAACCACATTTATGTACTTTCAATTTTTTTCTTCAACTGTGAGGAGATTTTCCAACATTCGCTCTCATATAGGACCGATATTATATAAAAGTTCAGTACGCATGTTTTCTTACTAACGAAATTTGCCTCTTTGTTACTATATTACTTAGGTTTAGAAGACATCTTTCTCTATTCCAATATGCCTTCTGATTTCTCATTTTCGGTGTTCTGTTAAAACAAATCCTAACTCTTTACATTGTTACTTGACTTGGGCTGTTCCTTTTACTAGCAACCATATATTCTGTTTTCTTACAATTGACGTTTAATTCTGGCTTCTTGATTTCATTTACTATTAGGTACTTGAATAAATTCTCGTTGATTTTTCATGGAAAGTAATGTTTTATTTACAAAAATTAATAAGAAACCTGTCATTGAAATATTGTCCATCGCTACTTTTTTTCCCATCTTTCTGGTAGCATTTGATTTCCACGCCGGAAAAACTCCATGGCTTTTCAGGTTAACCGCTAGTCGACTCGTTTTTTTTTGCATCTTCATAAGAATGAAACTGCTGCTCAACCAGACCATGTGCCATCGATCGGAACACATAATAATCGGAAGGGGCAATGCTAGGTTAATACGACGGGTCGGGTATGACTTCCCATTTAAGCGTTTCCAATTAGATTTTCACCCATTTTGTAACATGCAACCGAGCGCAGTCATATAGCAAAATTACTATGTCGTGTCTCTGCTCGCATAGCGGCCGATTTTTCTTCAATTCTCGGTTAAAACGCATCGGTTGTAGTCAATAGCGATCCCCCGTGATTGCCACAGTCGGTTTGAGCAGCTTATAATAAACTACGCCCAACTGATCCCACCAAATGCAGAGAAGAAGCTTTGAACTATGGATATTCGGCTTAGCCGCAGATGTTGATGCAAGGCCGAGCTTACCTCAGGATCTCCTACGCTTAGCGTTATCGTAGTGTATCAACTTTTCATTGCCAGTCAAGATACGATACAAAAAACTTTCCTTTTTTGACGTTGAAGCAGCTGTTCACATATGACAAGACGCCGTCCGATGTCTCTTGGCTACAACTCGTGTGGCACCCAATGTTCTTGCTTTTCAATCATTCCTGATGCTTTCAAATGTTTCTAAGCTGTTGTGTGATCAAGTCCTAATGATTCTGAAAGTTCAGCTTGCGCCTGACATATGCCTTCATGAAGTAATGTTTCCAATTCTTCGTCTTCAAACTTTTTCGGTGCGCTAGAGCTTTCTTTATCTTCAACATCAAAATCGTTATATTTGAAGCGTCTCAACCAATCTCTGCATGTTGTTTCCGATAGAGCATGGTTGGCGTAAGTCTCAGCAAGAATTCTGTTATCTTCAGCCGCAGATTTTTTTGAATAAAATAGTACTATCAAAATTCCCCACAAATATACTTTATTTGGCACGAAATCCGACATGTTTAACGCTATGAAAAACAAAGTCGTGTACACTTCATCAAAGTGACATACCCTGAATTTCAAGCTTCCTTATAGTCCTTCCTTGTAGATGCGTTACCATCTGAAACTATGCGCACGCAGCCAGAACTTATTCAAGTTCCTAATAACTCCAGCAGGTGCGCCTGCATTTTGTTTTCCGTATCTGCTATCAAAATCTGCATATCTTGTATTGCTAAGATACTACTCAGTATATCTCTACTAAATTTATATTCATGGTGTATTTAATTCTTTTGACTCAGCTGCACATTTCACAATGACCAAATTCTTCAGTTTAAACCAGCAAGCAATTTTTGTTTTGTTTTTTTTTTAAATGGCAGAAGGGTTAAAATAAATACGTTCATATTCTTAGAATAAACTCTTCAAGAATGTCCGAGAAACAGCGTAAGCCGATCTAGTGTATTTACAAAGCACTGTATAATAAAGTACACAATGATCAACTTGAGGCAGAATGTGCTGGTAGCGTAGTTGTTATCGGAGAAATGGACTCGGCCATCCGGTTTTAAATGTTTGTCTACTGTTCGGCACTGAAAATGCGTTACTCGCTATTGCTTAAACGATAGTTTGGACTTGACCATCTTGGCAACAGCTAGCCTGGAAAACCTCTGCATTCAAAACAGTGCAGGCGGAAACGTTAAACCAGAAAACGTTCTTTTTGAAGAGGTCCTCGCACTTGACAGCTAATAAAATTATCTGTGGGGATCCATGATCACTTGCATAATGAAAGAACGTGGCTTTTAAAAATTAAAAAAAAAATGAGAATTCAGCTCAGTTTAAAAACAATTGCCTACAAGTCTATAATGCGAGAAATCGTCGAAAAACCTATCAATAGATTTAAATCGAGAAAAACGAAAATTTTGTATGTGTGTATGTTTATTTTATTTGCTATTATTTCTCTTTTTCACTGTACTGTGTCCCTTCAGGGCGTAGGCGATATTGGATCTCCACAGTGTACGTCTCTTTTTAGTATACCAACATCAGTTAATTTGAAGTCTTGTTAAATGGAAAACATTTAGAACTCTCACAAAAATGTATTCGGAATATTTATTTTCAACCGTTGGTTATCAGTATCGTGAAGTGGACTTTACAACCGGCCTGGAAAAAGAAAAATCTGAATGAAGATATATTACATGTTTTAGACAAGGACGAAGTACCAGCTTATCTATAAAACCAACCAGTAACCAGGAAAAGACACGAAGCTGTTTCACTGCTAGAAATTATTCTTGTTTTTGACTCAGAGTATTGATATGGCTGAAGGATAATTTTTAAGCCATGAACGTTGCACTGGAAGAAAATCCACCCTCTCAATGAACCCGGTGTCTGATCGGAACTGCAACGCAACAGTATCTCTTAATAAAGACTTTTTGCTGTCTCTCCTATTATTCTATCCATAGTGATTTTACTCGGCTTTATATACGCATCCCTTAGTAATGAAGAATGTCTACACCCTGTCGGGCACAGTTTCGAAAACGACACTGGTGATTCACCAACTTAATATATTTCTTAAGATTTATCTTCATAGTGAAACAAGAAAACCACTATGCATTGCTGTTAATTAATTAAAACAGTAACAAATGGTAACTGCGCAAGAAAAGAAACAATTACTAGTATGATTTGTTTCGTTTCTATACTATTTAAATATTATACATAAACCGACAATTTCTATCACATTTTCTTTCTGTTATTTATTTAGTGTTAATGATAAACGAATATAGATGTTATATTAAAAGTATTTCATTATAATATTCAGTAATGTTATAATTTTTGCTGCTCAACATCTCCGCGATGATAAGACGAAAAACTATCCCGTGAGTGATGCAGGTCTATACGCACATTCAACCGTTGCAGTGTTAATCAATTACTGAGTCAGGTGAGTAGAGGCTTTGGGGTAAAACAGTAATGATTATGTTCAGTTTAGTCGATAACACACACCTGGGCGTCCGTCTGCGAATGAATTGAAGGAAATTGAATTTGTTATTTACAACTAAATCTCATAATCAACTATACTTAAGGCTGAAGTGTGCGTAGAGAATTCAAGTAAGAAAACTTTTCTAAAAACTATGAAGCAGGTACCTTTTGCGATGTTTTTATATCTACATACTAAGCTAAATAAAACCAGTAAATATTTTATCGATTTGTTTTATAGTTCTATATATATATATATATATATATATATATATTGTGTGTGCTTGTTCTGCTTATATATTTACTTAGGGATAGATTTATTCGAGTAGATGTGCTATTTTTTTTTTTTTTTTTTTTTTTTTTTTTTTAATTGAAACGTTATTAATTAGATTTACCGGCTTGAATGTTCGAGAAATTTCGTAGAAAATATGGCGGGAATCGAACCTGTATCCAATAGAGTACTGTCATTTACTTTACGCGCCATGTCCATTCAGCCACAGAACTTCCGGTTTAGGAACGCTCGAATTACTGCTATTAAACACACACCTTCACCAATTTTTATTGATATTTCATTTCTGTTTTTAATTGTAGCCTAACAAAAAGTGTGACAACATATGTGAAATTGTTTAAATCCGAAAAATATTTTAATATATTTTGGCTTATACGTTTTTTTCATGGATACACTTACTTTAGTAAATTTTCTGGGTTTTTTGTTGTTGTTGTTGTTTTTTTTTTAATTAAACTGTATTAATATTATGGGCTGAATGTTCAGAGCAGAGATGACAGACCGTGAAAAATCGACGAAAGTGTGTTTTTAAAAGCAGTAGT
>CAHIKZ030000613.1:2232500-2270000 GCA_903632075.3 Acanthosepion pharaonis | reverse complement strand
TTGTGAACATTGAATGGATCCAAATATAGCAAAAACATATTTGTCTTCAGTTTTAAAGGTTTAACCATAGTCTTTTATTACGAATGCTTGTTTCAGAATCACTTTCAAGGATTTGACGTGCCATTCCACGATACTGTAGCCTTCATTCTCTAACAAATAATCATATGATTCAAGATTAAATTGGTGAAATCAATAATAACCTTGGAAAGAATGAATACATATTTCTCCCAAATGACTTCACAAAAAATCACGATCACAAATGAATAAAATTTATGAAGGAATCATTAGATTAACAGTAAGTGCTACCCATTAACCATCGTTCTTTCAATTCTTATTATTAATGGACACCATCTTAACGCGAACGCACTCACGCTTGTACATATACAGTGATTTAATGTATATATTCATGGTGTGTTTATTTAGTAGTTTCTATAGGTTAAAGTGTATATAAATCATGATAAAATAACAGGTGCCATATATTTCATTCTTACATGGGATATGCATAAAACATAATTCTTTATATTTCTCATCATTATGAAACCGAAGATTTCGTAGAATCAAAGAAATATAAAAACAGCGATAGATATTAATCCTTAAAGTATGTATTGACGTGGGATACACTCAGAAAACAGGACGTCTTGAAATAATATAATATAAAAGTCTCAAGCTCTAATATTCCATGGTTATATTTTATTACAATGGAATCGTAATCACGATCAAATTCATCATACCTACAAATTCAAAAAGAAATCGGAAAATATAACTCCAGGTATACTTTCCAATTTCTTTTGAATTTGTAGGTCTGATTAGATCGTGTTTACGATTCCAAAGTAATAAATTATAACCATGGAATATTAGGTTTGAGCTTTTATACTATATTCTTACTTTGTCCTGGACATTCAGTTCTATCTGGATTCTATCCTATTGAAATTTTTATATATATATATATATATATATATATATATATATATATATATATATATATATTTATTTAAAGAAACTAATTTCCTTATGTTTTCCGATGTTTAACCATTGTCTCATTGTCTTTTGTGTGTAGTAATTTTGAAATGCCCGTTTATAGGAGTGACTTAATAACGCCTTTGAACAATACTCGGTGGGATGCCGCTAATTCCCATATGTTGATTTTTCCTTTACACGTCACCTGATCTAGTTTTTTCCAGATGAGTTCGACTGGGATTGCTCTCTGGCGATCCGTGTACAAAACCAAGTGTCGGAAGCGACACTTTATTCCCATATGATAAGTAGTAGTCCAAATTTTCTTGGACTTATGGAGAATATATTATTCTGCTTAAGTGTTAATAAAACAATTATGAATTTGACCTTTCTCTGAACAATCTTAACAGCAGCGGAGGTTTTGAGGCTTTCCGTCTTTTACCATCAGCGCCCTATGTGCGTAAAAGTTATAAGAATTTAGAAGTAATAAAATTATTTTATTCTTATTTGACACCTTAATTTGACTTAATCTTACTTTGTATAAGCAATCGATTTCTGTAGTTTGTTTGCATTTATTTTGCGCGCAATTTTTCTTTTAAAATCCCCATTCTTTATGATTCCTTCACATAAAGTCACTCTTAAAAGACATTAGTAAAACAGGACTTTGTAATGTTTCGAATACACCACAGTACGCGTACTAGAAAAAAATGAACAATCGTGACGCGCTTAAATTTTAATTACTGTTTAATTAGACGATGTCAATTGCAATTGCGACGGAAAGCGAAATTAAAGTTAAAACTTTAATAAAGAAATTTTTAAAACCTTTCACTCTGTTCGATATTTAAATTTAACTTTAAATTATTTATTTATTTAATATTTAATCGCGTGTAACTACAATAGTTACTACTTCGAATTGTTTATGATTAACCGAGATCAAAAAACGAACGGACGGACGGACGGTCACACGTACACTACATAATTATGATTTTTAAAAATATTCTTGTGTGCCCAATACTTGTGTGTGGGCCTCACTACATATATATATATGTGTGTGTTTATATATATACACATACACATGCACACACACATATATATATATATATATATATATATATATATATATATATATATATATATAAGTAACAAACACTTAGAGGCGAGAGTCAGTTTCATGTTAGATGTAATCGTCGGCCGAGAAAAATAACATCACTCGTGGCCTGACGATTGGATCTAGCATGAAACAGACTGTCGCCTCTAAGTGTTTACTTCTATGTTCACTTTTATATTTACACACGCTCTATCTCTGATATTGAGTGCTATATCCCACAAATATAGCACATCCTAAGACTATATATATATATATATATATATATGTGTGTGTGTGTGTGTGTGTGTGTGTGTGTGTGTCTGTGTGTGCCTGTATGCGTGCGTGCGTCCATGTGTCTATGTATGTGTATGTGTGTACGCAGTGTTTTAAAATTGTATACATCCTTAAAAGCTGCTACTGATTTCTCATTTCTACTCATATTTTGCCCAATCCTAATGTGGTAATGTCAGTTTCAAAATACAGTTTCAGGGCAAATGTAGTTCCACTTACACGATTTATGATCCCGTTAAGTAGAAATACATTTGAAGCAGATGATACGATTCAAATCTCTACAAAATAATATTCCAAGAGAAAGAGGATAAGCAAATTTACTATTAATGTATCACTGGAGTTCAAGAAGAAAATTGGGTTAAGGGAGGTCTGAAGTGCAATTTCTTAAAATGAAATATCCACCGTATTCAAGTCGGCAAGATCGTGATATAAGTTATTTTGTCAAACAGTTGCATTAGACTAAGATGTTCAACAGAGTACCTTCAGCGTTCACCGGATGTCATATCATTAGACTTTTTATAGATCTGACAGGTGATATGTCCACTAAGGTGCAAGGGCCTACTGCTAGTGAAGACGATAAAAAAAACTTCAAAAAGAACCAGAAACCCAATTCTAAATAAGGAAAACATTACTCCTGTTCAAAATACATGGGAAGTGTATGGAGCCGATGATAAGCGAACGTATCTACTCCGTTGAAAAATATTTTTTATACAACAAACCAGCAAAAGTCGAAGTATTTAGGGGAGTCACTTAACGAGAATATGAACAAATAGAGAAAGAAATGTTTCTTTCGAGTCCATTCTTTTGTGTTAACAGTAGTATCTGGAGTATCGGAGAAATAAATGAAATCTTATCTTCAGGTCACATTCAATTTGGCAACGATGTGTCTTTTACTAATTATTGATTTATAATCATTCAACTTACCTTTACATGTGTCCCCATACAGAACAGGGTTACAGAATATTTATTTATGCTATATTTTTCTCAATATTAGGTAAAGCTTAAAAGTGCATTTGAGATTGAATCATGTCTTTATTGCTTGTACATTCAGTCGAATTTACAAGCCTTAAGAAATATATAATGCTAAGGAAATGGTTTCCGTGTGAACTGATGAAAAGGAACGTCAGGAAATATTTCAACTCTTACGTTTCACTTCTTTCTCAACACAGAAAATTGTCATTTTAAGGCAAGAAACGTCCATTTATTATAAGTTTTCAAAATGAAAAAAAAATGTAGCTATGCCGAGGTTACAATTTAATATCGCAAACTAAATAGTATCTAGTGGTGGTAAGTTATTCTTCTCAGAGTTTGGTTTAATTAAAAAGGATACTTTTCCTTGACAATTGCTGACATCTAGATGAATTCAGCTGTGTAAATTTTCAGTGTTTAATTGGATTAAACCATTGAAATATTGGGTTGATACACTATTTTTTTCATTGGTGAACACGTTGGTCATTGGTTTTTCTAAATATCTAGATTTAAATTCCTACATGCGATGCTGAAGATGATCATAAACCTAGAGTGGAATGATTTATATGCAAAACGGTTCTCCAGGCCTGTCTTTATTTTTTTTTTTTTTTTAAATTGTTTGATTTTTTCTCTGTCTAGTCAAACTTTTGAAGAAAATGGTTTGGTTTCTTTTCTTTTACAACATATCAAGCTCAATGGGTTATTTAATGCCGACAAAATTTGTATTGCTGGTAATTTTAATTTCAACAGGTATAGCTGGTAACATTTCTTTCGAAATCTATTGCTGGCAATAATTTTTACAAAGTAATTCAGGTATTAAACATATTTCTACAATTCCATAGTGTTTTGACCCCATAGATGATACCCTAACATGTGCTTGGGTCTGGGTAGACTTGGGTACACCAATTAACATTTGGTTTCATGCTCCTCAGAACCTCTTGATCAGAGTCCTTGCTGTTGTATATAGATTATCGTCATACTCAGGACGGATAGAAAATGGAATTTTTGTTTTGCTTTATTTTAAATATTTCTTTAATGATGGAATATAAAATGTATCTGTAACTCATAATATTTAGTTATATATTAAATATTAAATGATTTACGAGCAACATTATAAATTTTCATGAATAAAAGATTTTTGTTAAAACAGGCTGGAAACATTTGCATATAGCTAAAGATATTTCCATTTGTTTTTTCTTTCCTAAAAGTTATATAGGAAATTCACAATGAAGCTTAAATCTATGAAATTACATCATTGTATTGGTTTATTTTGAATCTCTGTCCTTATGCATGATAATCTTGTTTCTTTAGTCAATTCCATGCAAAGAATATCATTAAGCAAGTATAATTAATGGGATTCCATTGGTCGGATGCAGTTCTGTAGAAAAAAAACAACATTACATTGTATTATGAAGAGAAAGTACAATTGTTACCTAATTTAACACACACATTCAGAGATATTTGCAATATAATATAGTTTGAGAGTAGCAATGAATCTATACTGTGCAATGGTATTAGGCATTTTCTCATTCCACTGTAAAACTCCTGCTCTAACCCATACTTGGAAATTGCGACTAATGAATCTTACAATATCATACGAGCACATTATTGCACATATATTATAAACACGTAGTTACACCAATATGCATGTTGGATAAAGACTTAAACAACATTAATTTAACTCATCGAACATTTATTTTTAACAACACGCATGACCTAACATATCAAGTCATTCAAAGTAGTGGTGAATCTTACACTCGATGATTGTGCATATTAAATGTAGAGCTAGCAGTTTAAATTCAACTTCTAAAAATAGTTTAGTCTACGGGCAAAATTATTATATATATATATATATATATATATATATATATATATATATATATATATATGGCGACAATAAATTAATAATAGTTCAAATGACTTATATGTAGATCAAACTTTGGCGGACACATCACATGGAAGGGTCAGAGGAAGCGTTTGTCCACGAAACAATGAAGGCGGCGAACATTCGATTCTCTATTAGGTTACTGAGTGTTGCCACTCGCGACTGAATACATTCTTTTCAAAATTTCTCCTCATTTTACGTTTTTACGATAGGTCTTTTTTTGGTCTGTATCGTTACTAACACATATGTACGCACAAGCACACGCACATACAAACACACACACTCACACAAACACATGTATATATATATATATATATATATATATATATATATATATATATATATATATATATATATATATATATATATGCACACATACAAATATATATATATATATATATATGATTCGACAAAACTTGGAGAATTGAACTATTTTATTTCATTTTTAGCATATATATATATATATATATATATATATATATATATATATATATATATATATATATATATATATATATATATATATATAAGTGTGTGTATATATATGTTTGTGCGTTTATAATAACAGCAGTGACTGGAAAATATTCGGATAAAAAAATACATTTTAACAACTTTAATTCTGGCATAAAACAAGATAGTTATAAAGTGGGAAAAAACTAAATAAAAAGTAACAAGAATTTTTGTTCCCTAAATAAACGTTGTTATTATATATATATATATATATATATATATATATATATATATATATGTGTGTGTGTGTGTGTGTGTGTGTGTGTGTGTGTGTGTCCCTGTCTATATTTCTGAGATGAGATATTATGTACACTATTTACATTATTCAAACTCATCCTCATCTTTGTAGCCATATTTATTACAACGTTTCGGCTTCTTCAAAATGCTTCGGCTTAGAATTTCGAACAGAACCCATTATTTCGTTCATTGGGGTAAAATTTTATTGTTACACATGTCAGGTTTAATGGATGTCAGTTATCAGTTATCTCCTGTTAATTGACCTCTCCAAGTTCTCCATTGCCTTAACCCGGTAGTGAACTCACACACTTTGGGTCCTGTCACTGGATCTAACGAACGCCATTATCCACTGTGCCATGTTTCCTTAAGGAACAGTGGATATAAGTATCATTTATATATATATAACTATCATTTATATATATATATATATATATGTATATATATATAACTATCATTTATATATATATATATATATATATATATATATATATATAACTATAATTTATATATATATATATATAAATAACTATCATTTATATATATATAACTATCATTTATATATATATATAAATAACTATCATTTATATATATATATATATATATATATAACTATCATTTATATATATATATATATATATATATATATATATATATATATAACTATCATTCATATATATATATATATGTGTGTGTGTGTGTGTTTATTTGTGTCTGCGAGCTTGTGTTTTCGTCTATACCTGTGAGTGTTTGTTTGCGTGAATGCTTCTCTGTCTGTGCAAGCGTGTGTGTATGTGTGTGTGTTGGACAAAAGGGATTAGCGGTAATATTCTTCGACCATCATTTTGTAATTTATGATGGCTTCTCATAATATTCCATTTTTCTTCAGATCAGGGGAACCTCAGATCCTTCGTCTATGAAGACATTTGATCTGTGATGTATGTTTACGTTATCCTTGGCTTTAGGATGTGCTTCATGGTGCTTCACACTTTGTTTCCTTCCCCCGCCTCTACTTGAGGACAAAATTTAGGTGCTGTCTGCACCTGACGATGGTCGCATTTACTTCCACAAATCTCAGGTTTCAAAGGAATACATGCAACAAGATCCTTCTTTGATAAATTGATATTACAAAGATAAAGCAAATGCTTCAGGCGGGGATGACATGCAAGAAACTAAAGGAAATTCTGCTGGTCTAAACTGTCAAGTAATATGTATATATCTATTAATATTTATATGGATATAATATATACATTACGACACACTGACATAGAAAAATGTACACACGTTCAAAGCTCATAAAAGCATGTATTCTGAGAGAATATAAATCCAGCCTGGATTCATAATTGTTGGCCACGATATTAAAAAAGACATAAGGTATGTAGATGATAAGGAGTTGGTAACAGAAACAGAAAATAAACCGCAGGAACTGTTACAGAATTTAGTAAACGAAAGAATGCATGTTTCTCTGTAAACGAAAAGGTCTAAGTTGCGAACTACGAAATGAAGACACTGAAATCAAACAAGTACAACAATTTTAAATATCTAGAAAGTGCATTATTTACATTATTCGGACTATTGTCCTCATCTTTGTTGCCATATTTATCACAACGTTTCGGCCGTTGTACGCTCCGGCCTTCTTCAGGTGGTTGGACTGTCGAACTGAACCCGAAACGTTGTGATAAATATGGCGAGAAACATGAGAACAATAGTCCGAATAATGTAAATAATGTACATAATACCTCATCTCAGAAATATAGACGGAATCTAGAAAGTGTTCGAATAGAGGAGGGAAAAAATTCACACCGAAAGATGGCTTTCAAAATTTAAACAAAGTATTAAGAAACAGGAAAATTTCGTTATAAACAAAGAAATGGGTGCGTCACTGTTGTTTAATATCGCTCTTACTAGCGAATGTTGAACAATTTACGGAGATGAGACCTCCGGCAACATAAATGTTGATCTACAGGAGGATGCTGAGAATTCCGTGGATTGAACATATGAGTAACGAGGACGTTTTAAAGAAAAATGGAAACAAAAGGACGCTTTTAGTTGTAATGATAAACAAACAGTTGATATTTCTACAGTGTGTGAAGAGGAAAGAAAACCCGGAAAATTTGATATTCACAAGAGATATTGAAGGTTAGAGGGTCTTCGGAAAGCATTTTATAACCTACCTAATGAGCTTGGGCAAATAGTTGGAATAGGAAATATAAAAATGTAAACCTTAACAAGATTTACAAAAGGCGGGAAATTGTGGGGGGTGGCAGATGATCGCTCACATCCTGGAGGGACACTACACATAAAAGGAGATTTTAGTAGAATTTATTTAAAACAATAGTTAAACGAAATTTGTATTCGAGAAAATAAAATCTATCATAACGTACTACGTGTGAGAATGCCGTGTGAAAACGTAGGTGAAAGTGCAGAAGTGCAGAATTTATCATTGCTTGTATTAGCCCAAACCTCAAAAGAATATTTTTGGCGAGATATTTCAAAATTAAGTGTCAATCACATTTTGTACATTCATTCGAAATGTTTCATTCGAACATTCAGCTTCATTTTCGTCCTTGGATAAAATAAATCCGGCAGCAAGGCCCCTGATCAGGTTAATGGAGGTTGGAGGATCGTAGAGACACTACTTAATTGCTGTTGTTCTGAGATCCACCCGGACCCGTGGGCAATAGCACCATATAGCGAACCGCCAAACAAAAATCGACAGTACATTTTTTATACTAAAATTACCATCAATACATTTTATAATCTGAAAAATATATATATTTAAAAAAAAAAGCACTGAAAGTATAACATTATATACAAAATATCTCTAGTTTAAATTATGAGGATATGTAAAAATATTTAGATTTCGGCCGTGAAAAACCCATATGAGATGTCGTTAAACAAAATCAACCAACGTCAGCTCCATTCACAAGCAAGAAACAGCCTACTTGCTGGTATATTTACATTAAACAAGAAAGAAAGCATTGGACTTAAACAATGATGCTTTTTCTCATATGATTTTTATAGCCTATACAGTGAGACGACCCCAAGAGAACTAGAATATATACCAGGATTTATTATCTGTGGCCAAAAACTTAACATTAAACATATGCGTACGACACCGTGCTGATGGCAAACACAAAAGGAACACTACAGGGGCATATATTGAATTTAACAAGTCTGTACTAGCAATGGTCTAAAAGATAAAATTTATGTTTATCAACAAGAAAGGCAGCGGAAGGTGTTCTTCGTCTTCAGAATCAAAATCAAACTTGTACAAAAGTTTAACTATCTAGGGAGTGTCGTAGTTTCTCCGCTCGCTTCAGTGTATACCTGTATACTAGAACGGCTAGCAAAAACCCATTGCAGACGCCTGATCAGACACATCTCTGTTTGTTAAGCACCCACAGAGCTATCCTGTGGTTTATATTACAACTATGCTGAGATAAAACTTAGTTACAGTTTCTGAGAAAGGGCGAATTATCTGGCGTGATCAAATCTCAATTGCACAGTCATAATGACTGGCAAACGCAACTATAACCGCTCCCCAAATAGTTCCGTCTACCCATTTTCGCTCACTCATAGTATCGTTTTCAGTCACTTTCCAAGGGTGGAGCGCGCTGGTATCGCCTTCTCAGACCGATAACATCAAAATTTCATCTTCCTGATGAAACAAAAATACGATGAGATTCGAACTCGGGCCTCAATATCGGAAAACGAACGTTCTAACCACTCGGTCACGCGCCGATGTATAGTGTAGTGTTACAGAATAAAAATGCCAGGTCCAGATTGATCAGCGATGGGCTGGAGTGCCTCGTGGGGTCGGTATTTTGACAGTGATGGATTGACTTTGTCTGAGTTTTGGATATAGTAAGTCTAAAACGGCTCGAATTCAACAAAGGACCAAAGGAATTCGGATACGCCGATACGCTTCCCACACCCAGGTTAACGACCAGCTAAAACCACCAGAGGAGAGAAGTTGGGAGAACTTACGAGATGTGTTCCTGTGACGTCATTCCTCTCACTGCCTCTTTGAATCCAACTTGCCACTACTCTCTTCGAATGAAACGAATGAGAAAAAAGAAATGGTCCTTTTCATTGTTACCATTTTATTAGTAGCCTGGGGAACCAGAGACGATACAGAACGAAAAAGAGTTAAGAGAATATAGAAAATGTAACAAAGAAGTCCAAATGCTCAGTGTTACAGTAAAATGTGCTTTCCAGAAACTAAGCATTGGTTTCAGCGGACATTTGGGATAGCGTTTAGATTGGACTGGCGTAAAGAAGAAAAGACAACAACATGGAGTTGGAATTGCAATACGCAAATCATTAAATATTATAAGTGACAATATAAAAAAGCTTATGTCATAAAAGCTTACGGTTGTTGACAAAGTTGATTGTGGCTGTAAAATCTAAATCATATCTACTTATGAACTAACTGAAAAGAAAACTAAATTCTAGCCAAGATTAAGTAAGATGTGTGTACTAGAACCCCCCCCCCGCTAGAAAACTGCATTAATGGAGATTTTAAATTACCGCTAATATCTGTGTACGCTATTATTGCTTTTATAATAAGTCGTCATAATTTGAAACCGAAGCGCCAAACAGTTATTTGTAATTCTTGTTAACTTATATTATTATTCAGAAAGATATTCCATCCTAAACACATATTTCTACCATCCCACGAAACACCTGATCACATTGCATAGACAAAATAACGAAATCAAGATTATCGACTTCACCACATCGGATTCTTGGCTGAAGCAGTTGTGACAGATCTTACAGTATATAAGTCCCACTTTGTATGTGATTACAGAATTATTGTAAGGTAAC
Source organism: Acanthosepion pharaonis (assembly GCA_903632075.3). Lineage (NCBI taxonomy): Eukaryota > Metazoa > Mollusca > Cephalopoda > Sepiida > Sepiidae > Acanthosepion > Acanthosepion pharaonis. Next base: position 2,259,240 of record CAHIKZ030000613.1, on the reverse strand, counting down.
AATCAACTCTCCAATGTTCACATAAATCTAAAAATATGTCGCGGTATAACATCGAAGCCTTTAAAAATAAAATTATAAAAGTAAAATTCGGTCAAATAGTAGCGTCCAAATTGGTGTCACAAATCTTGACTAAAGCAACATAGTATAATTAACTAATGTAACCATTATTTTCATTAGCGGAAGCAAGAAACTCCTTTCCAAGTGGGAAAAAGATACTCCCGTAGTTCGAAAAGTTAAGGAAGCAATAAAAAATGAAGAATAATAAAGCATTATGTGACACTGAGACTGAACGTTTGAAAATAGCTTACATTCTCCTCGAATTCTCTGACAGGTTTCTCAGTTTCATAAAGGGAGTTGTCATCTGAATCGCATCCTAACAAAAAGTGTGTTATAAGCGCATTAAATTAATATATTATATTCATTACCCCCACATATACAGAGGTGTCTCAAATTAATCGTTGTGTGTATGAAAACTCAATTTGGTTTTCCTTTTGGTAGGATTGTAATGATGGCATATATATATATATATATATATATATATATATATATATATATCATCAGACATTTCCCAATAGAAATGACATGCTCGCTCTGTCAACCTCACAACAGCATATGCTACAGCTTTCTCTTCTCATCCAACTTCACTAAATTTTCAGTTCTTATTTTGATCCACAAAAGTATTCATATCTGTTGAAGGAAGAATATCTTCTTCCAATTGAACTTTAAAGTTTCCAGAAAAAGAAACTATGGTCAGAAATTGGAATGAATGCAATGTTAGGGCGTAATCTGAATCGATAATGAAAATTCAGAATGAGAAAATATTAAAGACTAAATACTTCAAATACATCAATGTATCTTATGGATAAGATATAATAAATTAAGTATAGGATAAAATGAAGTTGAAAAGAGAATAGTCAGTGCCAGGGGTAGTTTTGCTCTGAAATGTTAATTGCTAAAAATCCCAAGAATTAACCTTAAAAGTACTATTATTAGTACCATCGTTAGCTCGAGAATTTCATAAGGATAGCATTTACAGTGCCAGAAACTTTGAGAAATATATAAACTTTTAACTGCATACAATAGAATATAAATCCCTATATTTTACGGCTAATAAGTGAAGCACACACAAGTACGAGACATTTACAAATAAACCTTACTGAATTCAGTCGATACGAAAACATTTGTACAGTTTTGAACAAAAGTGCTCCAAATGAAATAAGTGGTTTCTTGAATCTGATTGAATAAGACAAGTCACGTGATGTGCTTTCTCCTACGTCCGCGCGCTTGAACTCCAAATAACCTTGAAAAGAGTCAGGGCCTGGAATACTGAATACATTCCCGCGCAAATAAATTAGTGATTCTAAGCCGAGCATCGGCCAGCCGTAAGCCATAAAAACGCGTCAGTCAGCGTGAATTTTTGTACACTGAAAAACATACAAAACTCTCAATAAAGTAAGTCCTGTCTCCTCTTTTTGTTCACCGTATGTAAAACTACTAGTATAGCATGCTATCAGTGAACAGTCACACATGTTTCAATAGCGTGTGCTTCACACACGCATGTTGGCGTACATATTTCGAATTTTACAGATTCTATTGCAACAAAATCACTTCGAACTTTGCAGACCCACTTGCAACAAATAATTTCGAACAATTGAACTGTAGGTCTCTTCATCGCCACAACAAGAAATATAGAATTTTAATGAGAATACATGTGCCACCCTGTATAAATGTTATTGTTGCATTTACTTTGGTCTTCTTTTCTGCAAAAAATCCTCTCTTCGCGCGGTTTATAATTTGCGTTGTATTTGTGGGCTCGACAGTTGGATTTCCGCCTAAAATTCGAGAGGACTGGTCCCACAATGTAACCACTTTTTCAGATCAATAGTTAAAATGGCTTTGAGCAAAATATGTTTCTAGTTCTTACTGAAAAACATCCTTCTTCGAACCATGTGTACTGGCGCTACAGAATCAGAAACAAATGAATGTACAAAATACAGAAACTTCATCACATGAGAATTTTCAACAGCAGCAAGAACTAAAATGGATACTCAAACATTCAACTCGAAAAGAAAATAATGTTATAATCAAGATGTCATTCCAAATTAATTGAAACAAAGGTTAGGAAGGAAACCAACCCCGTCTCTATTAGAGCAGTTACCAGATTTGATAAAGCTATTTCCCTGAAAGATTAAAGTGAAATATTTTATGTCAACCGAATGTATTACTGTCTAAGATGGCAATGAATGCCAATGTTTCCTTAAAGTGTAAAGCATATTGTATGTGTTCCTTTCATAGATTTTGCCTCGGACACCAGGAGTTGACTATCCTTTCATCACTGAAATATTTGAATGATTTTTGATAGACTGATCTGTAAACCCAAGAATAAAACAAACTGTGGCAACAGGTGACAATAATCTGCTTTGTGCTATCTTTTAAGATTTCTAGATCCATCATTTTTATTTTATTGCTTTCTTTCTTTTGTCATTTATCCAAGTTTTATCTGACTTCTATATTCATAGAATCGTTTCCAAATCTGGAGATCCAGACCCGAATAATATACTCATGCTGACAAAATTTCCATCTATGTTTTTAAAAAGAGGCATTTTCGACTTGCTTTTTTTTTTTGAAAATCGTTCTTCTCGTGTATTTTACTGTCCCATTTCACAATTTGTGTTTGAGCAAACTGTGGTTCTATTTTCATCTTTCTTTTCCCTTTTTTTTCCTCTGAAAGTCTTTCAAATTATTTTCTTTAGACGTTGCTAAAAAAAATATAAATTCTGTAAGTATTTTTCTTTTTACCTCAGTTTCAAGTAACAAAGAAAAAAACTAAATCAAGATGACAGACGATAGGATTACCAATCTTCATGTTCTAATCTTCTTTGGACATTTCAAGGAAATTGTTTTGACAACCGGAAATCGTAACATTTCCTCGAGTTGATGTTTATTTACTTCCCATCTAGGATCATATTTCCAATTCTTCTTCTTTTATGTGCTTTCAGAACGTGGACGACCACGGCTCTCCACAATTTCCTGTCTTTTATATATTCTCTATTCTTGGTTATAAACAACCGAGGATCAAACGCAATATAATTCTTTGGCTGACTAATGACTTAACTTGGACAGCTTAGATGAACGGATAATCAAATAGTCTCTCGTAGATTAACAGGTGATTAGCTTCACTGTTTATCTCGCATTGGCTAAGTAGAGTAAACACCAGGCTTGTTCTCCGTTATCTATGATTGACTGGGTGATCATCCATACGCTTATAACAGTAGTGAATTCGAAACTAACCTAAAAGCTTTTACTTGGGGCCTTATGGCAAACCCATAAAATATTGCTACTTATTAAACTTATTATAGTATAGAAGAAATATATTTATAACCTCAAGTATGGGATTGAGTTCGGGATACTTAATTTTAAAGATAAAGGATTTGAAGTGACTGAGATTCGGATCTACAGAAGGATGCTGAGAATACCTTAAACCGAATATGTAAGTAAAGAAAAGGTTTTAAAGTAAAGTGGAATTACAAAAACATTTAAGGAGACCGTTATAATATCTAGAATACATTATGGGTAAAAATGGTTTGGAAAATCTAATACACATATGATGGATTTGAAAAAGAAGAGTTACAAGGACATCACGGAAATCTTACCTAAAGAATTTTCCTGAAATGATGGTACGGAAGGCACAGGAAAGAGCGTTAGTCAAACACTGCTTAGAGCTACATGAGACAGGAAGTTGTGGAGAGGCATAGACGTTAGCACACAGATTCTGCATAATCCCAGTCACTAGACAGTAGATATAAAAAAAATTTTACGGCTTATGATTTTAAGCTGGAAGAAAAGCAAGCAAGGATCAATTAATAAGACAGAATGTAGGGTTGTCAAAGAAAGGGACCGTCCAAGACCTGAGCGAGAAATTGGACATGTGAAAATCTAGTAAATACAGAACAAAATGTGACACCAAAATCCGAAGAAATATTTGGATACCTAAAAATGCCTTCCAAAAGCTCCACAAGAAACAGAAAAAATTCAAGAATCTTTTCATCAGAAACAAAGAAAAAAAACTGAACTGCTACGTAATATTAATCTAGTTATATGTTAGAGAATACTGAACAATTTTCGCATAGATTTAGTAGAGGAGACTTCACTTAACAGAGATGTAGTTGCAGAGAAGAATTCCAAGAATACCTTTGGCCATATGAGCAACAAAGGAGCTTCAAGAGAAATGGAAAAAAAGAAAACGGCCACAAAAGCAGAAAAGAATCTGAAATATCTGGAACACATAATGGAACGAAAGCTTGGAGAATTTGATACACACAGAAAATATTGGACGCAAAAAGTGCAGACGGAAATAAAGAGGAACCTACGTTGCCATCTTGTGTACATGGAATTCAAAATGACGTGTGGGACGAATAGTAAAACGGTAAACACAAAAGACCTACAATGGATAGGAAGTTGCGGTGACCCATGATCGTCGACATCCTGATGATATCTTATTATACCTGTCAAAATACAAATATTTATTGATTCTGAAAAACAAAAGAACACGTTTATGTTGCTACCTGATCGATACGCATTTACAAAATACTTCTCTTAAATTTAAGAAATTCCTATTCGTTGTATGGGTTTCTCTTCTTTTTTATTTGTCGTCGAACACTTGCGATTTTCGACTCGAAGAATTTTCATACATTGTTTTTAGCTGGAATAGAAATATTGCAAAATGAAGAGTCGATTATTCAGTTGAATGGAATGAATAAAGCGGAACTGGATTAATGGACAACTTGAAAGAAGTTCTTCAGAAAACAGCATAGTATCACTGACGTTGTTTTTCGAGTGGGCGAATAACGAACATCGACGAAATAAAGGAATTAAGTTAGAAACCTTTTTGAGAAAAGCGGTGATATGTACATAGATTTTCAAAGTGGAATGAAGCAAGAAACGCTCAAGATATGCTAAGACATTATTGCCATTTCTTAGAACTGCCCGAGGTATAAACAAGAAGAAAGTAGGAATTTGTATTTGCAGAAGATACACATATTTTTCGTCAAGCTTATCGCTCGAAGCTTGTCATTTTCCTCACTAGTTTATTCAATTGATTCCATCGTTTCACTTTCTCGTTCTTTCTTGCCATTCGCTGTTTTCCCCAACTTGTTTCTATTATTTCTCTCTGTTAATTCCTCTGATTTTTTTACTTTGGCAATTGTTTTCTCTTTTCTGTATTTTTTTAAAATTTCTTCTATATAAACACAATGAAGGCATTCATAGTGGTTCGGATTGAGAAATCAGAAAGTCGAGTTCGAATTCCAGTCGAATTCATTATATTCACTTATATATTATCTTGACCGTCCTGTTAGATCAATTTTACTTCGGAAATGCCCTCGTCAAACTCTCTGCCTGGAGGCAGAGAGGATCCCCGACGAGGCTATGTCGAAGGGCATTGTCTCGTTTCGGTAGACAGCTACCCCACCCAGTTTTTTACGGAGTCTAAGCGGAATTTTTTGACCGAGCCTACGGACTGGGTTACCCCACATTAAATTCGGCCTTGTGCCATATCTGACCGCATGGGGCGGTTGGTAGGTATCCTGCAGTTGGAGATTCGTCTCCAACTGTACTGGTCAAACTCTCTGGTTCTGGGTAGAGAGAATCCCTAGACGAGTCTCGTCTCAGGAGACAGCTACCCGACCCCGTTTTTAACTGGGTATAGAGGGAACATTTGGCCGAGCCTACGGGATCAAATACCCCACAATAAAACTCTGCTTTGTACCACATCTGACCGTGTGTGCCGGTTAGGGAATATCATGTTCCAGTTATGGATAAATAACAGGACAGACTGGGTCCCATAGTCTTGAGTGGCAGCCGAGAAGAATGAAAACTCTGAATTCAACAACTCCAACTGTGAGTTAAATAGCCTCACCAATCCATCAGTGGCTAACCCTGGTGAGTACAGATATATAGGAATGGCCAATCAATGGAGGATAAATAATCCTAAGGTCAGTTGTGTGTTATCTTTGTCAGTTGCAGCGAGACCATATGAATGCTAATCTTAGAAACAGTCAATATTTACAAAGTAGCAATGGTGGACACTTAGGTGAACTTTTAGCATGAGTTTTTGCTCAATTTTCAACGGACGAATACTGGAGTTTTTTTTCTTTCTATCCAATAACTTTATCTGAGTCACCTGTAACACTGTAATTCAGAGCTATGATGCAGAAACAAATGTGAAGTAGTGGTTGTTCAATATCTCTGGAATATCAATGTGTATATTACTTCAGAAGATTTATATTCCACAAGGATGGCGACTTTCGATATTTACTCTCTGTTATTTGAACAGGAAGAGTACGATTTTCATGGAGAACACATTCCCCATGCCATTCAACAAATGACATTAGAGTTGGCAGCTCTAGTGTCTCTAATCGTTATGATGGTCTCTTGAATCTTATTGAATCCATCCGTTGAATGTGAAAAATCAATAAAATGACCAAAAAATTATCAGCAATCTTCCATCCCCATATTGAAAAGTTGCTGAGAAAGAACGGAGCTTATGAATTCGAAGTCCGAAAAGTAAAATATTCAATGTTTTATAATGGTAATGTACTTTGTTTGTGGATAACTATGTTTGGATATTTCAGGGTGGGAGACGTAAATGACACTGTTTCAATGAACTGGGCGTCTACACAAACATGTGCTTCTAGAAAATAACTTTTGGAGTAGTAAGAAATAATTTCGGATAAGAAATCCATTGATTCCATAAAGAATAATTTGTTAATATTTCGGATACAAAAACAAATGATAAAATTTGGGCTTTCGAGAAGATGTGAACGAGAGGGTGTGCATTCTTCAAAAGGGTAATTCAACCTTGCTGGGATTTGATGCTTTCTGTAAGCGAATGTTTGGGAATACCCCGTGTTTCAATGCCCAGGGTGGTAAATGTATTTCTCACTATTTAAAAAAAATGGGGAGTCTACTCAAACATGTATATCCACCAAATAATGTTTGCAGTGGTATATATATATATATATATATATATATATATATATATATATATATATATATATATATATATATGGAGGGTACAGGTATTTGTTTGTGTGCACGCGTCTGCGTGTGACTATGCACGCGATGCGTGTGTGTCATTATATATTCTGCTCTTGTTCTTTAAATTATTTGTTATACCCTTTCGTCCTTCTAGTAATCATCTCAGCACTCGGTTTGCTTAAAGTAATTTCCCCCAAAGTAGACAAGGTCTGTTTTCATACTGGGCAACCCCATGAATGTAGGAACATTATTACAATTTCTTATAAAATACAGATGGCCACCATTCCCATGACTCTTATTAATACATTATAATAATTTCCTCTAAAATAGGGATGACCCTTCATGCTACAAGGTACCTAATGTAGAATAAATCGTTTTCGATCGAGTGTATACTGTTTTATTTCAAAATGTCTGCACTAGAATTATTCAACTTTATTTCGTCATTATTTGTTTTTCTTTTCTTGTTTTTTTTTTTCCTTTTCTATTCATCTTTTACTCTGTTTTCATGGTCACAGTTCATCTTTTTCAGATATTAACTATTTCTTTCTTTCTGTTTTACTTTACTTTCCTTTTCTTTTCCTTTGTTCAAATCTTTATTTCTTTATTTTTCTTTCTTTCTTCGCTGGTTTCTCTTTCCTTTCCTTTTTCTTTGTTAGTCTATTTATTTCTTTTCTTCTTTCCTTCTTTTTCCTTTTCTTTGTTCGTTTCTTTCTTTCTTTCTTTTGCTTTTTCTTTCTTGGTCTCTTTGTTGGTTTATTTCTTTTTTTGCTGATTTCTTTCTTTCCTTTCCTTTCTTATTTTTTTGTTCATTTGTTGGTTGGTTTCTTTCTTTCTTTTTTCTCTTTCTTTCTTTTTTCTTTCTTTCTTTTTTCTTTCTTTCTTTCCGTTTTCTTTGTACGTGTCTTTCTTTGTCCCTTTCTTTGTCGCTTTCTTTCTTTCTTCGTTTCTTTTTCGTTTTTTTTTCTTTCCTTTCCTTTTCTTTGATCGTTTTCTTTCTTGGTTTATTTATCTATTTATTTAATTTTGTTGCATTCTTACGTCTTTAATATTTTCCTTACATTAAGTTTATATTATTTTTAATTTTTATGTCCTTTCTTTTTTACAGCTTTTTCCTTTTCATCCATTTTAAAGCAGCGTTCTTCTTATATAGCCAAAAGCAATTTCAGATTTAAAGTTACGACACCCAAGTAAATGTCTATGTAATTATTTCCTACCAATTACAAAAAAAAAGGTTAACTCGTCTTTGAAGGAGAAAATTGGCACTTGTCTAAGTACAGAATTTCACTTCTTAGTATTCATTAACTTTTTATGTATTACACTTGAATCTGTCAGATTATTGTCGCATAACTCTGACCTAAGTGATAAAGGGCTACTTGATTTAATCTGAAATACTATCGTAATTTAAGTAGGATATTTCAGTATCGATTAGTCTTCTTAAGCAAAAGGACGCCTCTCGAGCAACAGTCTCTTAAACTACCATAGATCTTTCTCTAAAAGTTGCACTTGAAACAAGGAATACATAAACAATTTCTTAAATGAATAGATAGGTAATAAAAAGCTAATTAAATTTCGATGAAACGTTTCTTCTATAATACTCTTCAGGTTGTTATTCCTGTATTGTTCTTAACGAAGAATGCCACTTGGAGAACTGGTACTTTTAGAAATTTATCTGGATACGAGATCGGCAAACTACAATACGGAGACTTGATCAATTAACTATATGGAAAATGTTATTTTTCTGAAGCAATACTATTTATTATTATTTTTAATATTATGTATAAAATAAAAGTTGTTTTATATGCATCATTGCAGAAGAAAACAAGACCAACAGGATAAATGACCACGATTCGGGTTTGTTTGATGTAGGTAAGATTTGTGTTCTCAATTATTGGCTATTTGCAGGAAGCAGCCTCTCTAAATTTACATGGAGTTTGCTGTACTTTGAGAATAGTAATAGTTTGGTTGTTAACGAATTATATATAGCCTATCCGGAGCTTTGGTGTTTTTTAGTGTAAAGATGGTACTAGGTTTAAGAGAGCAGAGTTAGTATTTGCGACTGTTCAGTTTTTGAACAATCTTTCAGGTCTTCTCATCCAATCTACTTAGAGTTTGAAGGCATTCCGAAAAAATGTGGAAGGTAAAAAGACGCAGGCGAAAAATATACTGCTTAATAATTTTTAATTTCCACATCATAGTGTAAGAAGATAGCTTCAAAAATGAAGATGCTGTATCTAAATAAATGTCACTCTTTAGTTTTGCCGTCAATTTTGATGAAAGTGGTGTGGGAAATTTAAAGAACATAAAAATAATTATTTTTTTATCAAAAAATATTCCTTTCCTTATTATTTTACTTATATTTTATTCATTTAAACTAAATGAAAATTATTAGTGTGTATGTTTAGTCATAATAAAAGACATATTATTTAAAGTGGATTAAAATATATTAGGAAAATTATTGTCTTGTTTTCTTTTTATCGTGGCGTACAAGGCGTCCTTGATAAGACGATAAACTAAATCGGTGTCCTGGGTAAGACGATAAACTACATCCAACAGCAAGGCCTCAGATCAGGAGGTTTTGAGGGGCGGGAAACCACCTCTTAATTGCAGGTGTTCCAAGGTCCACCCTGACTCGCGGGGTAGCATCTGTTAGGGTCCCATCTTTGGGCGAATAGTTAACCCCAAACTGGAACTATGAAAGTGTAAAAATAGGTTTTAATACAAGCAATACATTTCTGTAAAAAATTATAACCATCAATGAAATTTTGAAGAAAATAATTATTACTAGTAATACATTTTTGAAAAAAATATTACCAGCCTTAAAATCTTGTCGGCATTTAATAATCCATTGAGGTTGATAATCCGTAAAACAAATCAAAGCAAACTAAACCTTGGCGTAAAATTCCAATCAAATTTTCCAAAATGTTTGTCTGTCTCTGCTCTGGACAATGAGCAATCCACTTTATAGGAATCATAAATCCTTTTAACCACAGAACTATGTTTACTAATAAGTGTTAATTGGGAAACTTCTCCTACAAAGGCAATCTATTTCTATAATTTACAAAAACAGGTGCACATCTCTCCACAGTGCAACTTTATAAACGACTGAATATATTTATAAAGAATTTTTACAACGTCAACTAACAAAATCCGTTGCATAGATTCTTCACATCCCATCTTACTCACTCTCTATCTTACTCAATCTCTATTAATCTTTCTCTTGTTTACTTTCACTAACTGGGTGTATATTCTTCTTTCTCACTTCCTGTCGTGTGGTGTTTTTTTTTTTTTTTTTTTTTGTTCTGACGCAGCTTAGAGGTGGCACAAGGCTGAATGTATCGGACACCCAATAAGGAGTGAACACACTATTCAGTCGAAATTGATCAAGAGATATAAACTTACTAATCATTACTTCTTGTGATATATTCTGTCTGTTTTAATGGTGCTGGTTCCATTCTTGATTCATTCAAACACGTCAATAGGTTTTTCGTTGTTTTTTTCTTTGCTTCTGTAGCCTTTGTTATATCCTGTGTGTTTTAAATTCACCAAACATTCTTACCTCTGTATACTCCACCCCAACTTAAGTTGTTGCTTTATGATAGTTATGTAGAGTTTCTACGCAGATCATATTCTCCTTCAGTTCTATGGTTGCCATACATTTGTCACCTAATTACTCGCTTTTCACTGCCATATTAGACATTACGTAGCAACCTCATTTTTTCTGCCTTCACATGTAATTTTTCAATCCTTTAATAAAATACTCACTTTCTGAAAATTAATTACATTTATTTTATTTTTATTTTTAGGAGATCTTCTTATTCTCTGAAAATCATTTACTTTACAGGTTAATTAAATTATTGAGGAAAACACATTTTTGTCACACTCCTATTTTGTTCTGTTCAGTTCGTGTACGATCCGTTCCCAATAGCGACAGATTAATTTATTATATCCTTTCCGTATAAATCAAGCTGCTCTCCCATTTCAACAGGTTGGACTTTATCAAATGTGTTTTTGTAATGTATGAAAGACACGTCTCGCCATTTTTAAATTTATGTTGCATGTCCTAACCATAAAATAGCACTTCTTGTTCCAACATTTTACCCAAGGTCACATTGAAATTTCCCTACTGCCGTTCTAATTCAAAGTGAAAGTAAGGGAGTAACAGTATGGAATAATTAAGAGCTTTTCTATATAATGAAGTGCGTATTCATTTGCAACCAATGTGTTTTTTTTCTTTTGTCTTTTGTCAGAACTACATAGACCTTCCAGTATTTTCCGCTATGGTATATTTGATGTATCACTTCAATAAATCGCTAAGATATCTAATGTTGACGATATCTCTATGACCAAAATTTGATCTGGTCCACCTGTTCTGCTACTCTTAATCTTGGTAATCGTTGTTCTTTGGTTCTTCAATATATTAATATATTTTCAATTTTTCACTTTTGTTGACATAGAAGATTTGTCTTATGGACTCTTTTCAATGCTTCTGTAAAGCTACATATATTTCCCACCTATCTTGTTAAGACATTCCTTTTTCACTTGGATATTTACTTGACCTCCCCCCCCCGCCACTGAGTCAGGTTGTTACACAAGGTCAGTTTGTAACGTGAGGACCTGAATGTTTTCACTCGGACCGCTGGTCCAAACGGGTCTTAGCTGGTCGTAGCTTGTCCAAGCTGGTCAGAGTTGGTCTAAGCTAATCATAGCTGCTCTTAGATGGTCATAGCTTGTCCAAACTGGTCAAAGCTGGTCTAAGCTAGTCATAGCTGGTCTTGGCTTGTCCAAGCTGGTCCAGGCCGGAGCCAGTCCAAGCTAGTCCTAGCCGTGATACCACCAGCCATCCCAGGGACGAGCCCTGTGCCAGGTAGGTATTTGACAGATCATACATAAAAGTATGACCTGTCATTCCTCCTTCAACTGTTTGTAATTTAATGGTTGTGTTTTGTCTTATATAGGCCCTTGCTTAGGTACTTCGAGGTGGTGTAATGGTTAGAAAGCTTGGTTGAACAATTAAGACTGAGTAATGAGTTCGATCCTGACTGGGTGCCCCCTAATTTCGGCGTTTGACACATGTAAGCTACGCTTGGAAAATCACTATATAAACCTTTGTTTGCAATTAACTTTGTTTTTCAGTAGGCTATGCATTTCATTAATCCATTTATTTTTTTTATTTTTTTCACTCATTAGGAATTATTATTTTAAATCTTGTCATTATTACATTTCTTTACGTGTTTTATTTTGAAACCCGGAAATGATTACAAAGATTTTTAGTTGTTCTTTACTCTTATTTTGTTTGAAAATGAGCATATTGAAAGTTAGTCATATAGAAATTGAATAAATTCCTTTAAAAGTTTATTCATTAGTATTAAAATATATTGCCTATTTCTTTGTCTTCTACTTATTTCTCACCTTTTAATTGCCATTATTATTATTGTAATTAATATTAATAATAATAATAACAATAACAATAATAATACTAATATTAAATATAGCAGTAGTAGTAGTGGTAATACGATTTTATTATTGCGTAATATAGTAAGAATTTCGGTATTCACATCAAACGACGATTTTCTTATGATTTGCCAAGAAGAGTAAAAAGCTCGAAAAATATGTGCATCTTTACCGTATCATTGGAAAGAGTCCATAAGACAAGTCTTCTATGTCAACAAAAAATAAAAAAAAGTATTCATTTAGAGTCAGCTTTACAGAACATCAGCGTTTCTGCTGGCGTAGCTCATTAATTTTCCGATAAAGATGGCCAACCAGTAAATCATGAATATCGACCGACACATTTTCAGCTTTCAATAATTATATATATCCAATATATATATATATATATATATATATATATATATATATATATATATATATATATATATATATATATCCAGAAGAATATTGGGAAAATGTAAGACAAAGTTGCAAAAGTTTTTGTGACGAGTTTATTTTTCCTTTAGGACTTCATTGGACTAATAATGTTATATTGGAGCGATTACACATGCGGGAGAACCAGCAATGCTGGAAAATTTTAGTTTTATTTTTTTAATCTAGTTGATTTTATTTAGATTCTTTTTCTTTCTATCACTTTTCTTAGTGGATATCCACACTGTGCTTAACAGATCTTCTTCCAGGAATGGTAAAATGTTGTAAGAGCCCGCTTTGGTGAAAATTTGCTGTAGATGACTTTACAATCAATGCACTCTCTAGACATATTCGTCGTAGTGAGTTGTTGATTTCTTCTTTGATCAAAGAAGAAATCAACAATTCACTACGACGAATATGTAGCATTTTTTTTATGTCAATAATGCGGTCAGTCTCGTTACAGCGAGCAACCACTCACGGTAGGCAACTCTCAAATATATATATATATATATATATATATATATATATATGTGTGTGTGTGTGTGTGTGTTTTGTGTTTTTTTAAAAATGTATTTCCGGTTATATTTTGTTTCAAAAAACGTTGCCGGTAATAATGTATTGGTGATATTTTTTCTTTAACCTTAATTTCTGGTAATAATTATATACAAAAAGTCATTTCTTGTATTATAATCTATTTTACACGTTTTGACTCCAATTTGGGGGTTAAATATTTGCCCATAGAGGGGACCATAACTGGTACTACCACCCTGATCAGAGGCCTTGCTGTTGCATGTAGTTTATCGTCATACCCACGACGCGGATATAGTTTATCAACATACCGAGGACGCTATATTCACATTGTAAATGGTTTATAACTTCTATATATTAGATATTTAGATTTGCCCGCTTGCTATTTACCAATTCTTCACGCTACTAATTTAAACTTACATCCTTAAGCGTATACCCGATATCCGCAAAGCCTTGCTGTTATCGATTCAGAATTTGGTTTGGCTTTTCGTGTTCAAAATCAAACGAAGCCGTTGTGTCCTTTTTTTGCAGAAAGAACTTTATTCGCCTAACAAGCAATCTTTTGCTCCATCTGGTATGCTTTCTTATTGTTTTGTGTTCCACAGGCTGATATATGTATCAGTTGGTCCTATCAATGGTATCACTTACTTGGGCCTGTCCCTCGATCCATATTAACCTTAGACTGATCGATATTGATCTTATCCTTACCTAAAGTATTACTCTCTCCAATTATCGTTTTGTTTTTTTTTCTTTTCATTTCAGGCATTTTCTGAAGCGTTTCTTTTGATGCTTCGCAGCCGTGCATCATATTTGGCTTTAAGTATCTATTATATATTACTCGTTGTTAGATATACATTTTATTTTGCCTCTAGTCATATGAAATGTTTTCACATATTTCATCATACATCGTTTTATTTAATGTATATATATATATATATATATATATATATATATATATATATATATATATATATATATATATATATTAGCGTTTTCACCTGCATGAAGCTGATGTCTATTTGTCTAGCATCTTGATTGATATATTATCTTTTCAAGAACCAGGTTTGATAGGTTCCTGCCGGTGAGTGCATATTATTTTTAATTAGATTTGGCGAACATTCAGGCTGGTAGACGAAAATATATAAATATACTATCTGGCTATATTTGTTCGGACTGGTGTCCTAATCTTTGTTGTCATATTCAGGACGTTTCATCCGTTGGTCATACTGGCTTTCTTCAGGTGATTGGAATTTCGAACATTTTTTTTCTTTTGACACAGTGGATAAAAGCGCTGTCTGAAGTAATCCAGTGATTTGATTGAAAGAGTTGTGTTCAATAGCTGTCCACAGCAGAAGTGAACAAAAACTTGAGTTAATAAAATAGAAAGAACTGAAAATGAGGTATCCAGAAAAGTCGGGGCACGTGGAACTAGAACATATTACTCCGGTGGACGAAATAAAGGGTTCGTTTCTAAATTCCAATCACCAGAAGAAGGCCGGTGAGTAAAACGACCAAAACGTCGAGAATATGACAACAAAGATGAGGACAAGAGTCCGAACAACGTAAATAGTGTAAATGAATATACTGTTTAATAAATAAAAGGAGGTTCTACTCAAATGCGTGTATCCGCTAAAAAATAACGTTTAAATGGATAAAAATCTGTCGGATTAAAAAAATTCATAACTTCTTATATATATATATATATATATATATATATATATATATATATATGTGTGTGTGTGTGTGTGTGTGTGTGTGTGTGTGTGTGTGTGTGAAATTAATCTGCAGAAAAGAACAATATATATAAAGGAAAAAAGACAATAGAAAAACTACATGGTTTTAGCCGACGGGTTTCGTCCACTGCGGACATTTTCAAGGCAAAAAATCGAAATGAATTTATTTGAATAAAGTACTTATAAACAAAAAAAAAAAAAACAAAATGTTGTTAGTTTCTACAAAAATTTAGAAACGCTCATATATATATTCATTGGGTCAACTGAAAAATTACGTCATTTACTTTTCATGTTTGAATAGAATTTCTTCAATATGTAGAAACATTGTCTAGATTGTTGTGAAGATGGATTCAACAGCTTTCTTTTCATTTCTTGATATATTTCCTGTATATATTGGCTTGAGTAAGTAGTGATTCCTTCAGGAAAAGTCATATTGGGAAAAAAATCAGGGCATAGATTAATAATTGCATAATAAGCAGTGGCGGCATTTTTGAGGATTTAATTTCCTATTTTTTATTTTTTATGAGTGTAGCATTTATAAAATCAGAATTATGTTTGAATTAATTTCTATGTATTACCAGTGCATTTTCAAAGTGTTATTAATGAAGCGCATTTCGTGTTTATGGATGCTTTTTTAAATTTTTTCATGTTGCCCCAATATTTTGTGAGGAAGAGTTTTGGCAATTTATTCTATATATCCCTGCTTCTGGAATAATATTGTTATGCGTGTTTTTAGATCAAATTATATCCATGATGAGTTGGGAAGTGGTTTTGATTATTTAGGTGTGGTTTTAATGGAATAGGTTGTTATAGATAGTGGTCTTTACGGAATTAGCCGATAGTATTATGTATCTATATTATTATTATGAATGTTTTTTTGATGTTGTGATTGTATATTTTGTATGCCTTTCTTCTTACGTTGTAGATGAAGTGATATGGATATTGAAGTTTTTAGAATGTGTATTTTTAATGTCCACTTATATTAATAGTTCAGTTGTTGGTTGTAGAATGAGGAACATTCAATTGTATTTAGTTATGCTTACAACATTTTATTTTTATCGGACGCATTATGAAAAGTTAACATTTCCAATTTCTGGTTATTATATTCTAGATTAGTTTCGACTGATACATGCGAAATATAAAAAAATAAAAAGTACCAAATGAAAAATATTAATAATAAAAATGTTTATTTGCCAAAAGTGAAAAAAAAAACTGTCATAAATGGAGTTTTTTGGCGTTTAATCTGATGAGCTAACTTACAATCGATCTCTTGCTGGCAACACATGTATACACGCACACACACACACATATATATATATATATATATATATATATATATATATATATATATAGAGAGAGAGAGAGAGAGAGATAGATAGATAGATAGATAGATAGATAGATAGATAGATAGATAGATAGATAGATAGATACATATATGGAGAAAGAGGAGAGTGATAAATAAAGGTTTCATTTAAATAAGTTTTAAGGCAGAAGATTTTGTCAGTTTAACTTTATTACTTTGTTAAAATGTTTGAAAGAGATTTTGCAAAGGTTTGGTCAGTAAATCCACAACATCGGTTTTTTGATTCATTCATTTAAACAGACGGATCTTTTAGAGTTAAGATATAGTGTATAAAAAATTAGAATATATATATATATATATATATATATATATATATATATATATATATATATGGTTATATATATATGTATATATATATATATATATATATATATATTATAAATATATTACATATATATAGATATATAGATATATATATTCTAAAAAACAGTGCTTATATGTATTTATATATATATAGATATATATATATATATATGAAGTAATACTTTTAATATTTATATAAATATATATATATATATATATAACATATTTTTAATATATATATATACATATATATATATTACAAATATGGTAAATATATATATATAGATACGTATGAATACTAAAATTAGTGTTAATATATATATATATATATATATATATATATATATACATATATATATATATATATATATATATATATATATATTTTTTAATATCTATATATATATGTAACCATATTTTTAATAAATATATATATATATATGTGTGTGTGTGTGTGTGTATGAGTGTGTGTGTAAACATCTTGTTAATTATACCCACGCCATGCAAGGCAAAATGTCTATCACGAAAATAATTATTACTGAGTGTGTAAGAATAAGAAAAAGAAAAATATTATTAAGAAGTGATAACAAGAAGATGATAGATAATGGTTGGTATAAAAATTTTGAAGATCAAATTTGGCTGTAGAAAATAGCTAACTGCTAGTTCCAGTGTATGCTCATCTGCTAGAGCATCTAACTAATCCCTATTAAAAACGCCTGCTCAAGCACCTTTATATATCTTTAACACCCCTGCCCCAGCTATTTGTTTATTGCCTGAAAAGAGCTTACTTAGAGTCTTCGGGAGAGCGTGCATAATGTTGCATAATTTATAAAACTCACGGCGACGTTACACACACGCACACACTCTCTCTCTCACAGACACAGACACAGACATATATATATATATATATATATATATATATATATATATATATATATATATATGTAACGTCACCGTGTGTTTTTTTAGACAACTATATATATATATATATATATATATATATATATGTGTGTGTGTGTGTGTGTGTGTGTGTGTTTGTGTGTGTCTTTGTGTGTCTTTGTGTAAATACAGTGTAACCCGGATATAAGAGAGTTGTCGGACTGGAGAAGAAGTCTGTTATATCCGGGTTTCTCTTATATCCGAGTTTCTCTTATATCCGGGTTTGGTCTATTTTATATACATTAACACAGGCTCTAATTTGGGACCAGAGAAAATCTCTCTTATATCCGGGTTTCTCTTATATCCAGGTCTCTTATATCTGGGTTACACTGTATATAGAAAAATAGGAAAGAACACGTTAGGTAAATAATCTTAAGTCCTTTAGTATTTTGATTTATTTTTAAAAAACAGTGCTCAATACATAAGTAGGGCCTAAATTATAATTATATATATATATATGTGTGTGTGTGTGTGTGTTTAGGAATATCTGTATGCGTGAGTAATTAACATATCTCGAAACTATATATTGATTATTTATAATCTAATATTTATCTACAATGTTCTTTTCATTTTCATCTTTATATTTTGTTCACGTGACTATTTCTAAATATATTTCAGCATTTTTGCAACAAACATTCTTTTGTCTGTTATAATCCTTCCTAAACGTATAAAAATCTGCTATGGTATTTATTCCCGCAAAGACATATTGATAAATATTTCCGTGCTTAAGTTCAGCCTCATATATGTGGGCATCGGTGGAGGTAGAAACTTAGATTAAAGCACTGACAATGTCTTTTGTCTATAGATTATATCAACTCAGCGGGGTAAGAAACCAAAAGTTCTTGCACTGTTTAATTCAAGCACATACTAAATACATTGAATATCAGCACATTCATCGTATCACGTGAACGATTTCTCAGTACCAATAATTTGAGTTCATATTTGTTAATAATTAAGATTTGGAGCATATTCAAATGTTGGAAAATTAATTGCTCTCTTTTTCTATATTTAATGAGAACACCTACTTCTCTACATCTTGCTTTAAATGTCTCCCTTGTGGATTTAGATTTCGTAGATTACTTCCAACAAATGTATTGATCAGTATTCGATTCTACAAAGAAAAACATGAATATGAATCCTGATTCTTGGAAGTGTGACGCAACCCAGAAATCCTAAATTTATTTTCATATTAGATTTCGTGTCAAAGTAACGTATGCACGGTCAATCTCTGCTACGATGTAATGGTAACTTTTCTTGCTCGATTATGTAGGTTTAAAGAAGATTAAATATGCATATAGAAAGAGGTGACGAAAAGTTAGACTAAAATATATATATATATAAAAACCTGGTCAGGTAAATAAATCGAATTGAGGTTTCATTCATCTATATGAATATACAGACAATACACCGCGAGGAAAGTTAGCTCTCTGTGCCGCGACAGGAAATTTTTCTCCCCGGAATCGATACTTCAAATATACAAATCAACCATTCGCCCTTGCATGGAGTATTGCTGCCATATATGGTCTGGTGCACCTTCTGTTTACCTCGGAGTTCTTGACAAGATCGCGAGACGGATATGTAATCTAATTGGCCCTGATCTGGCATCCCGTCTACAGTCACTCTCTCACAGACGCGCCGTCGCCTCTCTTTGTCTTTTCTACAAATACTTTCATGGTAATTGCTCCGATGAGCTGCTTTCACTGGTTCCCAGACTCCATGAATTCAAGCGCCCTACGAGGCTGGCATCCCGCTTCCACCCTTACACTGTAGAAACTTTTAAATGTAGCCGTCTCTTCTACTCCAATAGCTTCATACCTCGCACCTCTCACCTGTGGAACACCCTTCCCAATTACTGTTTCCCTGAGAGCTATAATCTCCAACTATTCAAATGTAATGTCAATCGACATCTCCATTTACCTTGATCTATCCACTATCCTTCTCCTCATCCTTTCTTCTATCACTCCTATCTGCTCTCGCTCCAAATCTTCTGCAACCCCCTGCATCCTAGTGGCTTCACTCCTTGCTCGGGGCGTAATGCTTAAAAAAAGAAAAAAAAAAACTTAAATAAATTTGTTCGTTTATCAATAACAGGGAAAACAATTTTTTGATGCTTTTTAAGATTATATTTCATAGGAAATTCTACAAGTTACGACATTTATTATCTAAAAAATATTATCATTTTAGAGGGGAGCTATTTCATAATATGAATGCACTGCCCATAATTTCTTAAATTGTCATCGATACTTTCTTTTCATTTATTTATTTATTTTAATTAGCATAATCAGATGAAAAGCATTAAAACCCCTAAAACATAAGGGGTTTGCTGAGTGTGAAAGAATAAGAAAAAGAGGAACATTATTAAGGACCAAGAACAATAGGAGAATAATCAAGAAGACAGTTGATAACAACTGACATTGTATTTAAATTTTTGAAAGTTAAAGTTGGCTCGAAAGCATGGAGCCTGAAGAAGTTCCACAAGTTAGAATTAAGGGAAGGAAAAAAACTGTTAACATAGAACTTACGATTGTACTTAACCAATACAACTGTCAAATGATTGCCTTGCCGCCAATCTAACAGAGTCTAGATACCTTAACGATGGCTTTATCTGAACAGTTACCATGAAAGTCTTTATAGAAAAGGCTCAGTGAAGTTAGATGAAGGCGGTTGGAAAGGGAATCAAGCCGAGACGACAGGTCAGGACCAATAATATTAGTGATTATTCTTTGGATTTTATTAAGAATCTCTAAATGTACATACATCAGGAACATATGTGGACCATATGTGGCAGCAGTATTAAAACCATGGACGCATGGTAGACTTAGAAATGTGTATCTACAAATGTCAAGTTTGAAACTGTGCTTACGTCATTGCTAAGTGTGTACTACTTTTTCATCCTTCATAGAAGAAAGCAGTTATCAATGACGTAAGCCCAGTTTCACTTGTTACTGTTTTTTTATTATTTTGAATAGTTTCTAGCTTCTAAATGATGAAAATCTTTTTTTTTTATTCTGACAAATGTCGTGAGTAGAGTAAACTGCAATGAAGGTTAATCTATAAAAAATGTTCCCATACAAATATTTCCATTTTTTTATAAGGGCACATAATTGATTTAGGCCCGAATAAGCGATTACATAAAAAGTTAGACGAACGATAAAAGCGGAAACTGATAACAAAAAATAAAAGAAAACAAATTGTTTATTGATGTTTTTTTATTGTTTTTTCGATGTCTGTAATTTATTTTTTCATTGACCACTTTAAGTTCCGATTTATGCCTATTGATAATTCAGTAACATACAGCTCGGAACAAATTACCAATTTTTGTATGCTGTTAGCATGAAAAATAAACAAAAGGAAATTAATATCAGACATTAAGTGCGGCATATCGACACGGCACATAGAAATAAAGTACCTTGTTCCGTTTCTGAAACGTATCTTCTACTATTACTATGCTTTGTTATTACACTGTCATGACTGTCGACTGTTTCTTTTAGTCACCACTAAAAATCCCATCTTGCTTTCAAAATGAGTCAAAACATTGACCTCTACTGATCTGCGGAGACACGGTGGAGTAATGGATAGCGGCTCAGTTCGAGGAATCAGAGAACAGAGTTCGAATTCCAGTCGAATCCATTACATTCCCTTACGTGCTACTGCTATGAATCCACCTCTTATCCACCCAGTTATGGGTAAATAGCAGGACAGACCGGGTTCTTTAGCCCTGGATACAACTGGCCTAACGTAGAAAGCAATAGAGCCCTACTGCGGAAAAAATCTACCTCGTCAGTCATGTATCGAAAGATACATAATCGCCTAAGCATGTATCACGCATGGCATATAACTGACTGAGTACAGATGATCCCTTTCGAAATACTTCTTAAAAGAAACCCATAAAACCCCTACAGTAAAATGGAAATTAATAAGAAAAGTTAGAATATGTAGGTCATTAAATGACCTAAGTCATTTGTGCATACACGAGAAACTATATATTACTAAGATTATAAAAAATAAAAATTTACCAAATCAAATAACTGAAATAGATATTCTTTGCCGCCATTATGAAAAATTTTCTTTAAACAATATTTAAAAATAAAATAAGAATAAAAAAATGGGAGATGGTAATATACATACTTA
Source organism: Acanthosepion pharaonis (assembly GCA_903632075.3). Taxonomy (NCBI): domain Eukaryota; kingdom Metazoa; phylum Mollusca; class Cephalopoda; order Sepiida; family Sepiidae; genus Acanthosepion; species Acanthosepion pharaonis. The sequence continues at coordinate 2,237,343 of CAHIKZ030000613.1, read as the reverse complement.
TATTTGATACGAAAAAAGAATTTTTAAATTATTAAAGTAATTCTATTTCATTTACTTGATTTAAAAAGAAATATAGTCTATTAGAAATTAAGAGTAAAATTAATATTTTAAAATTGTAGTTAAATATAACGTATTCTAACCCAAACATCGTTTTAGAAAAAATCTTTAAGTATACAAGTACGAATTTAACGCAGAAAATGCCGAAAAACTTTTTGTCGTTAATAATAAAAAAAACACAGACGATATGTGTTGAACGGATGTCAGAATTCGTTGAAAAATACACCCCTACCCTCCCTAAACTTAAGCTCTTTTTCTAACGTAACTCATAATTGATACAACAATAGTTAATACAAATGAACACGCTACCGCCCATGTCTGAATGATTGGATTTCTCTGTATCCTTGGAAACAGATTATTATGAATTTATATGTACGTTTAAAACTCAGTAAATTTCAAAATGAATTATTCCAAAATTCGCTTGAAGATGAAACACAACTAATGCTTTTAATTTAATCATTTGAAGTTTTTAGCTTCGATTTTTGAAACATGGTTATTACTGTGTAGTGAAGAAACCATGCTTTAAATCAGTTAATATATATATATATATATATATATATATATATATGATTATGATTATTATTATTGTTATCTTACCAGACAATTTCAAAAATTCATCTTCCGAAAGAATATCAGGATGTAGACAAAGGAATTGAACTAGCACCGACATTGCGAATTGGTTCTTTTTAATGTCTGCAATAATCGAAATTACTTGAAGAAAATTAACCAATATAAATTTCGGACAGTTTATACACAACTTCGAGCAAACAATTCTATATATTATTGGCAGTTTTGAAAAATATAATAAAAATTAAAACCAACAGACCTTGTATTAAAATTTTAAATTAAAATTCTTTATATATACCGTAATTCCCCAAGTATAATACGCCTTTATCCATAATACGCACCCCTAAAATTGTGCGGAAAATGTGGGAAATGCTTCTACTCACGCATAATGCGTTCAAAACTTTATATTACTTTAGGCCTGATAAAATTATAGGATCTTCTTTGGAAACTGCCAAGATTCTCTAGATTCGTAGAAGCACCAAAGCAAATGTGATAATAATATTAAAATAATTACTCTTCAAAATACTTCAGTGAGATTTTTGGCTTTTGTACAGAGCAGACGATCTTGAAAAAGAGCTGGCCTAGCAAAGTTCTCTCACTCATACTACTTTCGACGACAAGGAAAAGCAATCTAAAGTATTGAACCCAAAATTAATACGCTATTATATACAAATGCAAAAATTATATTTCGGAAAAATAATATATATTAGTATTATCCACGGTTATTTTGAAAAATATAGAATTGCTGAAAGTTTTGAGACGACTCTGAAATCATAGGTAGTACATAAGGATGAGAATATATTTGAAGATATCTCGAAGACATTTGCCAGGTCTTAGCTCACTGTTCCTCTACGCAAGCTCCAGGGCTACGCTATTACAGGACGATTGTTTAGTTTAATCCTGTCGTTCCTATCAAATCGTGAACTGAAGTTGGTTTTTAACGGACTCGCTTCCAGATCCTTCATATGAAAGCGCTATACTGGGTCCTACGCTGTTTTTGATCTTCATCGATGATCTTCCTGATGTCATCACAAGTAGGCAATTATGCAGATGACACTACCATTTACTCTTGTCTCAATAGTAAATCCGTCAGATCTAACAGCTAACTTAGCTGTTACTCTAGAAAATGACCTCCAATCAGTGGTTTATCTAGGGCAGAAAATTTTACTGCCTCCAAAACGAAACTGCTCTCTTTTGACCGCCATATAGAAAATTTCCTACCCACCATCAGCATGGGTGCTGATAGACTCCTGGAGAGCGACACACTGTTCCTCCTTGACCCAAGTTTTTAACTGATTTATAGTGAAACGATTACATGGAACCATAAGCTGAATCTACTGCAAAGATCTTTGGATCACTGGGTCATACCAGAAGTTTTTTTTTTTTTTTTTTTTTTTTTGTTAGAGACCACCTGGAACATTTCAAAATTGCCATTCGTCCGTGCATTGAATACCGCTGCCATATCGTGTCTGGTGCTCCTACTATTCATCTCAAGATTCTTGAAAATATCCAAAGATGGATCTGTAATGTAATCAATACTGACTTGGCATCTCGTCTTCAGTCACTTTCTTACCGACGTTATGTGGCTTCCCTCTGTTATTTCTACAAATATTTTCATAGCAACTTTTATGATGTGCCTTTTTCCCACTGATTACATGCATTTAAGTGTGCTACTAGATCGGAATCTAGGGCCCACCCGTTTAATGTTGAAATCGTAAATACAACTATAAATTCTAGTCTATCATTTTCTTTTCTTTCACGTCTGCGTGTAGTACTCTTTTCCGTGTAATTTCTTTCCTGATAACTACAATCTTCAAAGATTTAAATGCAATCACCATATTCTTGAATCCCGTTCATCTTATGTTCTTTTCTCAATCCTCCCTATACTAGGTTTTTCTTCTCATTTTCACTCCCTGTAACCACCTGTGTAGTAGTGGCGTTTCCGCTTAAGATTAAAAAAATTAAACAAATAAAATATTCATTGTTAGTCCCTTGATATTTTTTCTACATTTATTCAGAAATTACTTGCGATCCTCTCGTTTGTACATTTTTGAATCTCACATGTTTATAAGCTTCCGAAATATGAGATGCAAAATTTTCAGCAGACTAATAAATATTTGAATCTCTTTCTCAACCCTGGCGCTATGTCATTCGCGCACAGGAAAAGTCAACAATCCGCTTGCTTTCACTACCCACTGTTCTATTAAATTACCAAACATTTTTAGGGTTACGTTTCACGAAAGTAACCGACAATGAAACAAAAAAAAAAAATAAATTAAGTATATTTATTTATTGTTTGAAAATGAAAACAGAAAAACTTCCACGGAAATAAAATAAACTAGTGTAGTATCATCATTCTATATGGTCGACTAGAGAATTCCAGAAAGATAAGTTTTTAATGCAAATTTTCTTTATACTATCATTGCTCGATATGAAGGGACAAGTCATTGATAGTGCTGCAACCTAGGGAAGGTTACTAAATAGAATAATCAAACGAAGGTTGGTAATGAACGATAATACTTAGGACAAGAACAACACATATAAGATTCGACAGCGGCGCATAGAAGTGGTAGTCAGCTGCTAGAAGTGAGTCAAGTGAATTTCACAATGAATGTACCACTCAAGGATATCTACCAACCACCCTACGCTGTCAGATGTGGCACAAGGCTAAATTTAATCTGGGGTATACGAGCTCGTTTGCTCGGCCAAAGATTCCCCGCATACGCCATATAAAACGGGGCCAGGTAGCTGTTTCCCGAGACAAGACTCTAACTTTCGACATAGCCTTGTCTGCGGATACTCTCTGCTCAGAGGCAGAGAGTTTGACCAGCTCAGGTGAAGTCGAATTTCCAACTCTAGGATGACTACCAACCGCACCACACGGTCAGATGTGGCACAAGACATAATTTAATGTGGGGTGTCAGAGGCGTAGGAAAGGCAAAAACTTCTCGTCGACCCAGTATAAAACGGGGTCGGTATCTTTTCGAGACGAGACTCTGCCCATCGACATAGCCTCGTCTGTGAATCCTCTCTACCCCGGAGGCAGAGAGTTTGACCAGCACAGCTGGAGATTCATCTCCAGCTCTAGACCGACGTACAATATTTACTACTGTAATTATGTGAATGGCGACATAACCATTATCGTCTGTAGGTATGCAATTGATTCATCCATACGTTATACATACATACATACATACATATATATATATATATATATATATATATGAGAAAGCGTTACTTTCTCTGAGGGAATTTCTCGAGGTAAATGTAGGATTTAGTTTTTGAACATATTTATATACAAGAGCAAAGATGTATTTGTTTTTGCTCTTATATAAAAATACGTGCATCAAAATAAATCCCACATTTTCCTTGATAAAATCCCTCAGCGGAAGAAATGCATCGCCTACGAATATTTTTCCTGTTTTCTTTTTAAAATCATTTCGATTCTTTATAGATACACGCTATCTGAAAATAGTTTGCATGCAGCTATATATATGACATCAAAGATTTTTTTTTTTTCGAACGAAATTCGTAACACACCAAACAGTATTTTGTGAATGACAATATTTGAGTAGAGGCTTTGATTTATTTTTTGTTTTTTAAAACAATTTTTCTAAACATAGCATGATTATTCGAGAGTCTTTAATAAAGAGAATAGACTCTCCGGTAGGTTTTTAACCTGGGTTCCCTTTCATAGAAGAATCTGCCTTCTGGTGCGCAGCGTTTAGGCCACCACAGCTCAAGAAGATTTTGAAGATAAGCTCATCCTCTCGTTCAGATATTCTCGAACAATCTACATCTTCTCATAAACAAAATAATTCCCCCACCACAAAAAAACAATAACTTATCTAACGTTATTGCCAGTAACTCTTTAAAATAACGTTTGGAGTAACAAGAAATCACTCGAATATGAGAGAGTTCCTTGAATCTGACCATGGTCTATTTATGCCTTCTTGTTCATAATATCGGTCTAGAAGAGTCAATTCCAGTGGGAAGCATCGCTGGAAAGTGCCTAAAATCATAACTCGGGTGGGCCAAAATGTTGTGATTGAAAATGTTGAGACGGAACTGTGACGTAGCAGCCGATGGCTGTGCGTACAAGCCTAGGGCAACATTTTGAACAGAAAAATGTTATGTGCTCTCTCCGAGAAATTGTCTCAAATTACTCTTATCATAGCTTCAGTATAAACCATAGACAGGCTCCCTGGTTGTTGGCCAA
>CAHIKZ030000613.1:2167500-2230000 GCA_903632075.3 Acanthosepion pharaonis | reverse complement strand
GAAGATGGTTTAATTTAATGTCTATGGAACAAAATTGATTAATTGTTGTAATTTGTATTGTTTTTCTCCTAATATTCTTATAATTATTTTGGTTTGATAAATTGTTTTATGTATTGTATATTTTACCTAATATAATACTTTGAATCTAACCTTTAAACTTTAATTTTTTATAGTCGTAAATCTTTAGATAAGAGAATATCTTTTAGGAAGTGAGATATTTGAAAATATACATATTTCTATGATTCGATCGATAAACTCTGAAGAATTTGTCTAATTATGTTACATTGAGGAGGTATGTTGATGTGATGGATAACAGCACGGATTGAGCAATCGGAGAGCTGAGTTCGAATTTCTCTCGTAACCATTACATTTACTTACAAGCTAATACCCTAGGGAGAGGTATGAATTTTCTTCTCCCCCCCCCAGCTGTGGGTAAATAGCAGGATAGACCGGGTTCTATAGACTTGAATATCAAATTGTCTATCCTAGTAAGTTATGGCAACCTACTATGGTAAAAAAAAAATCTTCCTCGTCAGTCATGTATCGAAAGCTTGTATCTCGCATGGCACATAACTGACTACTACAAAGTTACTTTGTCTTTATTAAGTGTGGCACTCTTTAGATCGAAATTGTTGTTGACTAATGCATTTGATAAATTATTTTTGGCATATATATATATATATATATATATATATATATATATATTTATTTATTTAAATATGATTACAACACGCTACATAAGGGTTCTCATGTTTCAAAATAAGAGCCGAAAACTTCAATATAATTATTTGAATTAAATTGAATTAAAGTACCAAGCTCCGTTCCATCAAAAAAAAATTTCGCAAATTTTCTCAGAGAGTCTCCTAGCCTGGAACGTCTGTTGTGATTCAAGCTTACTCCACATCTCAAGGGAAACTCATCAATGATGATACTACTGTTAATGATACCGGCCAAAAGGCCGCTTCATTGTATCGCTGTAGTAAGTATCTGACTCCATTTGCTATACTTAAAATTTACAAGAGCTCAATCAGACCGAAAATGCAGTATTGCTGCCATATCTGGCTGGAACTGTCTTGATAGAATTCCGAAAAATCAACGCGTTTTTCTTTCGTCCATGACCGAACATGAAGGAAGATGTGGTGCAAATCATAAGGTGGTTGCATGATGATCAAAGATCCAAGCAACCCTCAGTAGGGTCTGACCACATAATCGCAGCAGGGCAGCCTGATGGTGCCTGGAATTAACTCGTAGTGAATCGCTCGTTAGTCACGTGACTTTGGAACCAGGTCATTATCGGGTCAGAGCGCCTCATATTTCATATGGCCTTGGTATGAAGATGGAGGAGAAGAAAGACAGAAAGAAACAAAAGAGAAAAGGAGAGGAAGGTTGATCGTGGGTCTTATTTGCTCGCAAGTTTAAAACATAGTAATTTTATTTAATTATCATTCAAACTGGGAATTTTTATGGGGCCTTATAGCACTATGCCTTTATGACTAACAAAATCTTAGGTACGTGAGGTAATGTGATTTCTATGTGAGTTTCTTCTCTGGGTACTCAATGGCGACTGCAAATAAATTAAATTTCCGAAACTGTTCCTCGTAATACATTGAGGATACATGAAGATATTTATGAAAAGATTATCCATGAACATAAAAGAGACCACATATATATATATATATATATATATATATATATATATATATATATATATATATATATATATATATATATATATATTTATATATATATATATTACTGCCATAAAAGGATAAATGGTCTCATAGGCCATTAAAAAGTTTAAACATCTTAATCTTCATTGGCTCACAAATATGTTCTACGTTGGCGTACACAGAGATCAGACATGAGTAATTATACGCATATGTGTGTATTGCCGTTTTTAAAAAGATAGATAGATAGATAGATAGATAGATAGATAGATAGATAGATAGATAGATAGATAATGTGTTTTCATGTGTGAGCGTCTGTGTTGCGTTTATGTGTGAGTATGTGTGTATGGGGGAGAGGCTCACATATAAGTTATGGAGTCTACTTACTACTACACATAAGGCGGTGTTTTCACTAGGGAGAAATGGAATCTGCTCGTTGGAGCCGCTTCCACTTCATGAGAGATGCAAACAGACAATTCAAGATTGGAAAAATCTTAAAACTAAACAAAATAATAAAATCAATATCAGTAAAGATAATAGGAACAAGATACGGACATAACAACGACGGTTTACCAATTCCCCAGGCACTTAAAGATCAGTGTTCTTCAGGAGCGATCCATCAGGAAGAAGGCTAGTCCAGAGAAGCCATCTGCTTATTTGTACGTCGACCGCCAAGACAACGTTTTTCTTGTAAACTAAGACCATTCTGTTTTGGTTTACATCTTCTCGCTTATAATAGGATATGGCAGACACCATGTTATTGTGAAGAACATTCACGCAAAATTATATACGTTATCTATTTGTCTACATTGTGAGAGAGAGAAAACGAATGAGACTGAAACACACGCAAATAACAAAATTAAATGAGTCGAGAATGTACTACTACTATTACTACTACTACTACTACTACTACTACTACTAATAATAATAATAATAATAATAATAATAATAATAATATGAAGAAGAAGAAGAAGAAGAATAGATTTAAAAGATTCCAGGAAATTCATGTTTACCCGAAATACGAAGACCTTTTGTGAATTAGTACTGTTCTCAGCTTGAAATAAACTCGCTCAATCCAGCACAAAAGAAGACAAACTAAAACACAAATAAATAAATAAATGAATAAATAATAATAATAATAATAATAATAATAATAATAATAATAATAATAATTGGGATCAAAGTCTGCAAAAAAGCGTAAATATATGAATCTTGAAATTGGAAATGAAAAAAATATGGCACCTTAATACTATGGTTATATCGATAATAAGTGGAGCACTGTGATCAAGACATATTCAAACAGAAATAATAAAAAAGGTCACTCGCTTCCACTGTTTACATGACGTTCAAAAAATTGTATAGAAAGAAAAGACTATGTGCGTATGTATGTCCGTGTGTCTGTGTGTATGCGTGTGTGTCACTCTCCCTCTCTCTCTCCCCCTCTCTCTGTGCGCGTGTGTGTATACATGCGTGCGATTGTTCGTGTGTTTGTGTGTGTGTGCGCGCGCGAATGGGAATATCGCTAAAAATTGGAATTTCTGCCAACAGATCACATACTATCTTGTCTTACATCGGATCTCGAGTAATGACCCGTTAACGGATTGTACTGGAATAATAATAATAATAATAATAATAATAATAATAATAATAACAACAACAACAACAACAACAATAATAATAATTATAACAATAACAATAATGAACTGGCTGAAAGACTGATTTTAATATTTTTATGTATTATCGTGTTCGACACATTGTCTTTTTTGGAGGGAGCTTTGGATTTATGTTAAATTGAATATTGTTTGTTTTATTAAATTCATGAAAGACCGATTCTGTGAATGCTGTTACTTTATCCATGAATGGTTTCAAGTGTATTTCAATTATTTGTCCTACGTACAACTGTGATAAATGCCAGAAGGCTGATATTGTTTATGAGAGAAGTTCGAGGTGAATATTTTTCCCATTCTACAAGCATTCCCTCGCTAACGGAAAAATATCTAAAGCCTACACTTTCGATTTGTGCATATATACAATTATTAGTTATTTCGTTTTCTATCAATACATAAAATGTTTATTGTAATCTCCGTGTTTATATACTGAATGTTAGCAATATCTATCGGTGCAGTTGAGATAAATATTGATCCGTTCTGCGCAGATGTAAATATACGGTAGACATTTGTGTGAAAGACCATGAATTTAATTATTTCACAATCAAATCCTGCGTGTGAGTGCGAAGTTTTAAAATAAATTGCGGAAAAGATTTAACGATATAATAAATTCAAAATTATAATGGTAGAACGAAAATCTGAATGATTTCATCGGTCTCTGAAGAAGTTTGTTGGAGATTATGGGAAACTCCGCTAAAAGTTTAAGAAAATACACTTGTGAAATTTATCTAGCTGAACTTTCTGCCGTATTAAGAAAGAAATCATAAAATTTGAGCTTTGTCAAACTGTGACATTTTTAAAGTTGACCGATACTAAAACAAGTGACAATAAATGAGGCATCTTTATGTCTTCCTCATGCAACTATAAGGAAAATCAAATGAAATGGCAACTTAAAGAACAATTTTTCAACCCGGAATCAGTCAGACAGATGAAGCAAAAAGTGGTGGTTACTGGTAGGAATATCCACAATGATTTGGGTTTCATCTGAGCGGAAAGAATGCAATGTTTTTGACGCGGTTGACCCATGATCAAGAAGGAGGTAAGATGACAGCTCAGATATTTATTCATGATTTAAAAGCACACGAAGAACCATTATTCAAGAAGAAACCAAAGGCTTTAAGGAATTAAAAAGAATATTTCAAATACGGCATTTCCCCTTCAATTCCCCTTCGTATACGTCCAGGGAATTTTATGAATATCTGAATAACATTTCCTTCAAACAAGATTATACTGACGAAATTCCCAGCTTCATCGCCTTATCTGAAATCATTTGAAAATAAATGGAACATTTTGAAATACAAACTTAGAATTTGAATTGCAGTTCTGGATATATTGCAGTTCTGGATATATTGCAGTTCTGGATATATTGCAGTCTGTTTCATAAAAAAACAAAAAAATAGAACAGCTCACAACTCAATCAATCAAAGGCTTCTAAAATTAATTATATAAAATAGAGCATACATTTCACATTAATACTGTCTTTATAAATTTCCAGATATTGCCACTGTGTATCTCGGCAAGATTCATCGATATTAAGTTATGAAAATGTTTTATCAGAACTTTTATTAGAGTTCCAGTAATCTAAAGAGTAATTTACAAATTGTAAAATCTCGAAGGATTCATAAAATATTTACCATAACGTATGAATGTCAAATATCCTTCATATTATTAATTAATAAATTATTTCTAGGAAAACCATCATCGTTTTTATAAAAAAATATATTTTCATCAAAATGGTTATCGGTGCAACTCTAAAAAAATTCTCAATTTCTTAAAATTGGTCAGATTTTGGAAAGAAAGTCCGGGAATATTACAAATTCCCTCGTGCATATATATATATATATATATATATATATATATATATATATATATATATGTGTGTATATATATATATATATATATATATATATATATATATATATATATATATATATATATATATATATATATATATATATATATATATATATATATATATATGATAAAAATACTTTCTAGGTAAGTTATATTCACGGGTAAATGTGGTCAATAACAGAGACAGAGCGTATGTAAATATAAAAGTGGGCACTTAGGTCAACGCCGTGCGGTGACAATCTTGTTTATGCTAACATCAGTTCATATATATATATATATATATATATATATATATATATATATATATATATATATGTGTGTGTGTGTGTGTGTGTGTGTGTGTGTGTGTGTGTGTGTGTGTGTGTGTGTGTCTTTGAGCGCTCAGGAATGTGTAAAAATTCTTTGATGCAGTGTATCTGTGGAAAAGACAAAACGAATAAAAAAGATAAAATGAAAACTATACTTAGTCTTAGCCGATGAGTTTCGTCATCCGACGGACTGTATCAAGACAAATCTAACGATTTTATTTTTTAAATAATTTTTATTTTTTTAAATAATTTTTTGGGGTGTGCTAGTGGTAATAATATGGCTGACAATTAGTGTGTCCATGAATCTGTGTTTGGCATTGGAGAACGTGACTTTAATAATAATAATTTCTTTTGCTAATGTTCGATGAGCCACTCAAGTTAGAGTTTACTGTGTAACGTTGTATGAGCACGTAATAGAAATCATGAAGTGTAATTTGGGGATATGTGGGATAGAAAACGATTAACCTTGTACTTAAGGAGGTTAAGATTGTATTATCGGGAACCGTTTCGTCCAGAGATATGGCAGCAATACTCCATTTTCATTTGATCGATCTCTTGTAAGGATACCAGGAGGGGGATTATTCCTACTTGATGTCTGGGGTGAGATTCCGACCCAGTAGGTGTGTTTTAAAGGTAAGCAACCTCATTGAGAAAAAACAATTACATCATGAGAGGTGAAATTTCGGAGTCCCCTTGGTGATGGGAAAACGTCACTAGTTTGATTTTGGGGTGTATTGAATTTTATAAGTCAGTTCCATTGAACCACAACTTGTCATGTGCTGGTCTTCCAGAATTTTGGAGGTTGACCTATAGACTGTAGTATCATTTGCATAGACATTCTCTGAAGATCGGAGTATGTTTTAGGCAAATCACTGATATCATTCAGAAGAGAGTAAGGCCCAGGAGAGAACCAGCATTGATCTAATGTTAGTCAGTCAGTTACATGTCATGCGTGATACAGGCTTCGGTTATCAGGTATCTTTCGATACATGGCTGACGATATTTCCCGCACTGCCATTTCTTTCTAGACCAGCTGGAGGGAGAAGAAGAGAATTCATACCTTCTCCTAAGGGTATTAATATCGGGGTTCTTGATAAGATCCAGACACGGATATGCAATATAATTGGCCCTGATCTGACATATCGTCTGCAGTCGCTCTTTCACAGACGTGCCGTCGCCTCTCTCTGCCTTTTTTTACAAATACTTTCATGTTAATTGCTCCGATGAGCTGCTTTCGCTGGTTCCCAGACTTCGCAAATTCAAGCGTCCTACGAGGTTGACATCCCGCTCTCACCCTTTCATTGTTGAAACTGTTAAATGTAGCCGCTTCTTCTACTCCAATAGCTTCATATCTCTCACCTCTCGCCTGTGTAACCCCCTTCCCTATTCCTGTTCCCCTGAGAGCTATAATCTCCAACTATTCAAATGTTATGTCAATCGACATCTCCAGTTGCCTTGATTTATCCACTATCCTTCTCCTCATCCTTTCCTCTATCACTCATATCTCCTCTCGCTGCAAAACCTTTGTAACCCCTTGCGTGCTAGTGGCTTCCCGCCTTGATAGGGGTGAAATGCTTTAAAAAAAAACTTAAATAAATTGAATCGAATTAGAACTCGGCTCTCCGATTCCTCAATCCGAGCCTCTTTCCATTACTCCACCGTGCCACCGATGATCGTGCGTTAACAACAACCGTAATGAACCTACCTCTTAAGAAGAACTTGGTAACTGAAAAAAAATCACCCGAAATTACATAGCTGAAGGGATTGCATAACAACCTCTGATGCTACACGTTATCAAAGACCGTTGATATATCTTCGTGATGAATAGTGCCACGGTGATTCTGCGGACCTAGAAGAGCAAAATGAATACTGCTGATCCCTCAGTAGACAGGTCTTGTTGTGTCTCACAGCCTTCTGGTTGCTTATCAATTCGAATTGTTTGGCAATGACACAAAGGAGTATAATGTGTTAATTTTGTTAAAGGGATGAGCGCTCAACCGCAATATTACAAAGAGGGTTTATAGTTGATACAGTTTTTATTCAAACAATACATACATTGCTTACTCAACCACTATATTACCGCATCTACTAAACACAAGAAACAAGAAATCTGACCAATCCCTAAGATAGGTACCTCCACGAGATCGCTAAAAAAAGAGCATAGCATGATGAAAAAGACGCCAAACTTGCCGAAAGCAAAATTTTATCGACTAAATTTTTTTTATTAAGAGGAAAGGTCATTTTTAATCGTTTTTAATCGTTTCACGTCCGAAATTTTCGTTAAAATCTAGTTTTTTTTTTTGAGTCAGCAAAATTGACCATTTTTCCATTTAAAAAAAAAATAAATCTGACTTTTGAAATTTTTTTTTAAATATCAATTATCATTTTTTCAAAACTTATTTTAAGAAAATCAGAAATTATAATGTTTATTTAAAATATTTTGAACCAAACTTAACTTAGCTTTTGTGCCAAAAAGATGTAATTTGAAAATAAAACAAAGCAGGTCATAAACTTTCGCGTCTCTTGACATGTGATGAATGATATATTTACGAATTCCATGAGGCTAATTTGTTCTATGGAAGGAGAAAAGTGAAATAATTTACATTTACGTGAACAAATTATTTACCCCGTTATTTTTAACGAAAACTTTCAGCGGTCTAATTTTTTTTTTTTTTGCTTTCACCTTTACGTTTATGATGCTTTATGGGAAATATATTGTAAAAAGAAATTAAAATAAAACTGTTAAGAGTGACATTAAATTTCATATTTCTTATGAAAGGTATCTAATTAATTTATAGGTACCTTTCTTATGAAATTTTATCAGAATTGTACATAAAATACTATATTTTTATGTACATTTATTACATTCTACTGTTATTTGTATTTGCATTCATTTTATTATTAATTTTGATATTTCATTTATGGAAAAATGTCGTAACTGAGATTAATATAAAAATAAGATCATATAAATTTCATAAGATGATACTGATACTTGTAGGTACCCTTCTCAGTTGAAATTGAAAAATCAAATTAACTTCTCCACGCGTGTTTCGCAAAAGTAAAGGCCTTAACAGCGGAGAACAATGCTTAACTCAAATAACGCAACTTAATTATATTCTGGTTGGTCTTCCGTATTTTATAATTACAGCTCGATTATAAGCACAAAATTACATTTCTTAATTACTGGGGATCTTCTGATTAGTCAAAATGATACAATTTACAACGCGCTAAAAAAAGATCTATCTCATAAGGACACTTATGAAAACCGATGCGGCTTTTAACTAATTTTATAATATTTTAACAACTTAAATGTACAATCTATTATAATTAATGAAATAACAAATAATTGTATTAAAAATTCATTTTTCATCGAAAAAATTTTTTTGCTTTCAGAAAATATTGTCCATATTCATAAAAACAACTAAAAGCAAATAAAAGCATTTGAAATTAAATAATATATTTGTTTTATTGAGTTTTGTATGTTACAATTCAGAGCTGATTTTCAGGTACTCCGTATCCAATTAAAAACAAAAAAAAACATGATTTGCATTCCTCAAAGCCCTGTGCTTTTAATTATTGTAATCACTAAAACCGATGCGATCGAATTTCTAGCGTTTTCATAAAATTAGTTATGGGGGGGGGTAATAAATATTTAAAAAAAAAATTTTTTTTCATGACTTTCATAAAAAAAAACATATTTATAATAATTTCGATCATCTGTGAATAGTTTCTGAAAGTTTCATTAACATCCGACAATTATTTCTATTTTTGCACGATTTTTCAAATTAATGTGTGTCATACCAAAAAAACGTGCTAAAAATTGTCTATGTTATTTACTAGTTCCGCTGATACAAATAGAAAAAAGTTTTTTTAATCAAAATTTAGAATGTTCTAAAAAGAAGGAAAATTTTTTAAAAATAATTAAAAAAAAACTTTGGTCTTTCCTCTTAATAATAACATAAGCATTTAGTTTTCGGCAAGTTTGGCGTCTTTTTCATCAAGCTATGCTCTTTTTTTAGCGATTTCGTGGAGGTATCTACCCTAAGACTATATTATATAGATTGTACAAACATTATTTACAAAACAACAACACACAAGTCAACATCAATAGATTGTATCAAATTTAGGAACAAGTGTAAACATATTGACACGTTAGAAGGTGATACGTTATAAAACCCTAAAGACACGTGAAAATGTAATATTTAAATAACGATGAAACTGAAAAAGAACAAAAAATGTCTTTGATAATGGCTTAGGGAATACATAGAAATGTAGAGTTTATATATAAATCTTCACTGGTGACGCGAAAGAGCGTTGGAAATAAAGAAAAAGTAAACAAAACACTTTACCAAAGACATTCGTAAGTCTTTGATATAATGGAATTGATTGGCTGGTGTCCGTCATAAATATCGACGGAAGTGTAGAAGAGAAGAGCCTTAGTCCGAGAGCTAAGTCTATAACGACGCCCATTGAACTACGTCATTGATCTAAACTTCTTACCTGAGACTACGACACGTACCAGTCGATTACTGCTACCATATTCTACTTGGTTATAGTAGCCAAAATCACTTAGCTACTTCGTTCAAATATATACCTTTCCGGGACATATCAGTCTTTAATAAAAATTCACACACACGCTCACACAAACACTGGGGAAAAGATATCAAATCAATTATTACTGATATGTAATAGTTATGCTGATTTTCACTTATCGATGTGTGATCTATTGAAGTTTTTTTTTTCTTTTACCATATATCTTTAATTGTCGTTGATAGCAAAATCCCACCATATACTTTTTACCTTCATTTGTTGTCTTTTATATTAGTTAAATATTTCAATCAATTCTTGTCAAACTGGTTTGATTTATTTTCAGTTCGTATATGTTCGTTATTTTCAACTCTGTTTATTCACATTTTAGCTCCTCAATAATAAATAAAAATTAATAAAATTATGTAACAAATTTATATGACACTATTTATATTTGTTGGACTGTTTATTGTCATATTCACGACGTTTCGGCTGTTGTACGCTCCGGCTTACTTCAGGTGATATTTCTTCGAATTTCGAACTGAATCCTTTATTTGGTCCACGGGGTTAGATTGAAATGTCGTGAATATGGCAATAAAGATGAGAACAATAGTCCGAATAATGTAAATAATTACATTACCCCATTTCAGAAATAGAGAAAGACATTTATACGAGTGTTTATTACAGTCAATTGTTCCATAACGCAAGGAAAGGACGGATTTAAAGAGCTCTAAATCTGCTTGCCGAATTGCAAGCTTTTATATCGATTGCGGTTTTAGTGTTAAAGGAATAAAAAATAATTTCAGTTGCCAACAGGAAAGAGTGATTGAAATGTGGCACCTAAAATGCAGTTTCGAAAGCAATCTTCTTGAATTTCCAACACGTTTCTGATGTAATTTTATCTTGATCTTCCCTTAGGGACAACGTATTATTTAACGGTCGATATTTAGGGCATTTTGGTGCGAAGAAGCATAAGGTTTATAGGCACAAAGTCGATAAATGTTGTTTGAATTCCAGATAAGACCAGGGAGCATGAAACCAACTAACCCTGCGTCTTATTTCAGCTATTTTGAAATCAATGTCGTACTATCTCGTCAGTCTGTTGGTCGAAGAATGTGACGAATCTTTCCAGCAAATGGTTACGTGCGAATCAATAGACTAATGCTTTGAAGTTTGGAGTTGATATCAAGTAAATCTATTTTCTTTGGAATGAAAGAAAAGCACTTAACAGACCAAATTAACTAAGGTAATGACATCAAGCAAACAAATTTAATGTCGACCTTTATTCATCTGAAAACAAATTTTCGACTGACTTTCTAATATATTTACTTCACTAGTAGTTAATTGTGACCAACAGAAACGTACGAAGACATTTTCATTTTTGCATAGTAAGTCTATAATACCACATCTCTGACATATAGACAGGTTTGGTTTGGTTTATTTTGTTTTACGGCATATCAATCTCAATGGGTTATTTAATGCTGACAAAATTTTTTATTGCTGGTAATATTTTGGTTTGTCAATAATCTATTTCTGGTAATATATTTCCTTCAAAATTGTATTGCTGATAATATTTTTTTTTTCAAAAATGTATTGCTGGTAATAGTTAACTGTTTGACCATAGCTGGGACCCCAACAGGTGCTACCACCCTGACATATAGACAGATACTGAAGTTTATCTTTCATAATTTATTCGATTTTTGATGATTTAATTATGAACAGAAAAATGTCCCCTTATTATTATGCTAACTACTAAATAACAAAATATATTATTATTATTATTATTATTATCATCACCATTAATTATATTATTATTATTATTATGATGAACAATATCTTATTATAAATTACACACACACACACACACACACATATATATATATATATATATATATATATATATATATATATATATATAAATTTGGTCAGTACTTATGTTAGTTAAACAGCCTCTTTCAAGTTGTTTTCAAGATGGACGATGGGGGATTCCTGATTTTAAGAATCCCCCCTGGTCATTTTTTGCAACCTAGAAATGGTTACTGAATGAGGAATAACCAAAACGGAGGTTGGAAATGAAATGGAAATCTTTATAACATCAACAAAATACAATACTCGCCAGCGGCATGAAATAGATAAACCACTATTAGTGGAGGACTACTTTAGACAGCATATTATCCTCACTTACAATAGTTTCCAACGCATTTATGAAGATTGGGTCACACTCATTAGCGTTCATAGGTACAGTATATAACACTCATATTGCCAGTGGATCCAAGTATTATAAAATATTAAAACTGTCGCGGGTCTCGTACAATGCTTTTGGTAATTTATTATTATATGTAAAGGTGGAATAGTGGATAGTAGCTTAGTATAGGCTTTGATATTTCCTATGAATAGTTCCAGATAATGTTCAGATCATTTTCCAGTTTAGTAATACTGACATGTCTTCAACTGAATAAACTAGTTTGTGTTATTTTGGCATCAAATTAGAACAACCAGACAGTAATTGCCCAATAGGTTCAAAATGTTGTTCACATAATCTAGATATTTTTTTTTTCAATATGTCTGTCTGATACGTTCTGGAGCCTAGGCTTTGATCCTGTGCAGCTATTATAAATGCCCTCCACCCCCCCGTTTTTTGTTTTTAGTCTTATGCTCTTCAACCATTGATATGTTTTGTGTCTGTCTGCATTAATATCGATACGTCTGGGTATATATGGACTTCGTGAGGGTTTTATTACTTTTTTATTGCTTAAAACTTATGTCTGTTATTATTATTTTTATTGAAAAAATGATTGAGTAACTTTTTTAATATTTTTCAACACTTAAGAGATGAAAACGAAAAGATAAAGAAAAGAAAAGCACAATATTTGATAATGTTAAACAATATTTCAACATATGTCTGTTTTCTTCAAGTTATATTTAACAAATTTTCAAGTATAAATGTATACAATTCAATAAAAAATTATAAGTCTTTGTACAAACTTTGATTGTTTTGTAATGAAAAAACGGCCGTACTGATAATCAATGCGTCAAAATGAATGAAACGCCGCTATCATTAATTCAGTCAACTGAAACGTACGTAATAGAATGGTGATTTACTCATCTGGCAATTTTCTGTTATTTATTTAGTTACGAAGAGGAATTAATCAAACAACTTAGTATAAATCTTATAGGACTCTCTTGTCAATCTGTTCAATCATCTTCTCATTATTATTATTTATAGTTTTCCTTTTTGATACAATCATTTACTAAGTGTTTTATATGTAGGCTGAAGATAGAGGAAAGCTTTTCGTAGCAGGTTGTTGGGTATATTAAATTGATAGATTTTCATGAGTAAGCTTAGCTGTGATCATGAGTACAATCATTCATGTCTCAGATATTAATGGATTTCTAGAGAGTTTCTTAATGCATGTATCAGTAATCAACTAACGGAAAGTTTCAAGATGATCCAAATCATGTAATACACGTTTAAGTTGCATTCCATTCATGCTGATTACGTTTTATTTGTTTTGTCTCGTTGATTACCATTACAATCGTTTTTTTTTCAAAAACAAATGATGTTTGTACACAGAATTGTATTTATTATATATTTATAATTATAGGCAAGTTTTTAAAAGAACTTGAAAAAGACGAATATATTGTTGAACTATTTTAAACAGTTTCTTTTGTTTTATTTTCTTAAACCGGGCATTCCCTAATTATTATTATTATTATTATTATTATTATTATTATTATTATTATTGTTGTTGTTGTTGTTCCCTTTGATTTCTGTTGCATAATCATTTCCGGTTCCTGATTAATGACCCAAGGTCAGAAATTTTAACATGACATTTTCCATTGGAAAATCTTTGTTAAAAAAATAAAAAAATAAAACATCACGCACATTTTACATAAATAAAGCCATTCCTAACGCGTGAATTTTACCTTTGAATTTCGTTTTGCATTTCTTTAAGGCATGGTCTACAAGAGGTCCTTTCAATGAGTCTATCAGAACCTTATGTAATCAAAGTGCGGGCTCTAACCACAACTGGAAATATTGATGTCTTCATCTAACACATTTTCTGAAATTTCCACTTCAATATCCTTAGAGTTTGATAGTCTCTCCGAGTTGCTTCAAAGATAAATTACAGTTTGTATGAACTGACTTGTCAATAAGAAAGCAAATTCTGATTCCGTGGTCATTGGTCTCTATGTTTGGACGATTTAACTTGATTGTTCTGTGTCAACATAAGGAACAACATCAGCTACTTCTAGTATGTTTCTCTGATTTTTCCTGTCAGATCTTGTTACCCATGTACTTTCTACAGTTTCACTTTCACAGTGTTCCTATGCCAAGGTACAGCAACTTCCATCAAAAACCATTCATGATTATTCTTTTGCACAACACTATTATGATAACATGGCAGTGTCTCTCCAAGCTCTTGTCAATCAAGATAGTCTTATCTCATGTGAGCTTTGCTTGCTCATTCACGACAATAGACGGCGGTGAATGCTCGTACCACTTCTCTACGCATTCTCGACCAAGTCTCCTGAATATTTCTCAGTGTATTCTGAGGCATAATTTTTGATGGTGTCGTCTGTACCCGTTTCGCATCAGATGAGTACTGCTACTGTCAGTATATTGCCCGCTTTCAGTAGCTTTCCATGTAGCATGTACATAGGTAAATCAGTATTAATAGATTACTTGATAGAATTTCTTCGTAAATCCTGCGCTTGCGCTGCATATATACCTTCGATTTCCTTCTTAAGAAGCCTTTCCTGAGCAATGTCAATGATTCCGGATGTGCCAACTCTTGGGTTCCTTGTGAAAATACTCCGTGCAAAGCTTTTCCTTCCATGTATTGTATTTGGCATCATATATCATAAATCCTCTTCCTATAATCTGCCACTTTTTCTGTCTCAAGAAAGACTTTTTCATTCAGTGCAACTTATTTCATCTTGTCCTGGCTATCTGGTTCTCTGTGTTGCGCCAGACTGTTTTTTCTCATCTCAGTCTCTCTTTCAAATCTACAAAATCTACCATTCATCCTTACAATGAATACTGGTGTCATATATGGTCTGGTTCCCCTGCTGTTCATCTCGAGGTTCTCGACAAAATACAAAGAAGGATATGCAATGTGATACGTCCTGACCTGGCATCTCGACTACAATCACTTTCTCATACACCAAATGCATGAATTAAAGCGTGCTAGTAGGTTGGCACCTCGATCCCACCCATTTACTGTTGAAACAGTTAAATGTAACTGCCTCTTCTACTCCAACAGCTTCTTCTGCCGCATTTCCTGACAGTTGAACTCCCTTCCACTTGCTTACTTCCATATCAGCTATAATCTTTAAATATTCAAATGTAATGTCAATCGACACCTCCTCTGATGCCTCTACCTTGATCCCTATCCTTCTCTTTATCCTGTCCTCAAACACCACACTTTACTCTTACTCTCTATAACCCCTTGCGTGCTAATGGCACACCCGCCTTGCTTGGAGTGAAATGCTTATAAAAACATGCCATATATTATAGGATCCATTGTGGTACCTTATCATTTAATGATGCACCTCCTTCAATTCTAATGATTCACTTTGTCAATCAGATGTGGTTTTAGTACCTCATTAACCTTTTTGAACTCCCATTCTTCTCATCAGGAAACTCATTTCAATTAAGGTGAAAATTATTATTATTTATTAAAATTATTTATCATTATTTGAAATCTTCTCTGACATATATTTTAGCCTTGGGATGGTGGCCATATCTCAGCTCCTACTTTTTCTTCAGCATACCAACTGTTTCTAGCAGTATTGCCAGCTGCGGAGTTCACATGTTCAGGTATCCCCAAAGTGTTCTGCGAGGCAGAATGATTCCTGGAAATAGCTCCAATTGTGCCACCCACAAAAAGGACGAACTGAGGTTTTGATTTGCCTTGTTAGGTCCTGATATCACTGTTAGTATTATCATTTTCCTCATATAACCCCATTTAATTGTTATTCGATGCGCCTTAAGTAGGTACTTTTGATAACCAATAAGCATTACAAAAATGTTAACTGAAAGAGGCACTAGTAAAAAATTTATTAAACTCAAAGAAAGCTGTCTCTCTCCTTTAGACTAATCATTTAAGTAATCATAAGAAAATGACAAATGGTGGCAGTCTTATGAAATATCACCATCTGTCTATATTGCTGAGATGAGATATGATTACTTGCTTTATTTACATTATTATTCGGACTGTTATCCTCATCTTCATTGTCATATTAACAGCGTTGTGAATACAGGAATGAAGATGAGGATAGCAGTCCGAATAATGTAAATAATTCAAGATATCATCAACAGTTTCAATGAAATATGATGTTTCTTCAGTTAAAAATATTGAACCTATTCTGAAAATATGCTTTTTATCATTGTTACAACACTTACGTTTGAACAAGATGTGTTTTCTTTATAAGAATCGGGTTTATACTTAAGCTGGGTTAATGTTCAAGATGATAATGAAATTATAGGACAAGAAATTCAAGTAAACAAATAAATGAAATGTTGCTGGGGGCGTTAAGACTATTCAATTCTTATTTGGTATTGTTTTCTCATTGCAAGATTTCTGTCGAGATAGTTGCATTGATGAAGACGATTACTGTACGTGTTTATTGATGAAACAAAGGATGCCAAGTGTAAAAATGTAAAGTATATTGTAGGAGATTTACCTCTGAAAGGATAGGCCATTAGTAAAAGGCTGCAGGCCTTGTGATGACACAAAATCTCATATGAAAACAAATTTATCTATACATCAGACGTAAATATATAATATTAGATTTTATAGTGCCTCGCTCTCTTTTTCATCTCCTCTTTCTCTCTCCCCCTGTCCCTCTTACTCCCTATCACACACACACACACAAAGAGACAGACAGACAGACAAACAAAGAGAGAGGAGATAGGTGAGTAGAGAGTGATGACTCCATTAGATTTCGAATTTGAACTTAAGCAGTTTGTTTTACACTTTGAGAAAAAAACAAGTGTCCACCTAAATCTTCAAATATTTACGTCGTCAAATTTCTCGAAAATGACATGCCAAGATAGTGACTGAGAAGGTCTGTGGCTGAGCAGAGATTCTTCTATGTGCTATGTCCGTTAACGTGTTGGCTAGGTGGCTCTTCATAGTTTCTTGTCCTTTGTAGCTCCTAATAAATGTTGTCATTTTGATATCCCACCCAAACCCTGCTCTGACATCTATTCACTCAAGCTCACCAGGTATGTTATCCATTGTTTTCCTCTATCAATCTTGCCTTCAATTTGTCTTGTGAGTGTAAATTTTTCCAATCTGGCTTTCCTTATTTTGTTTCCTAGAGACTACACTCATACAAAAAAAGTATTCAGTATCGTCTGCTTTCATTGTGTTAACGTAGGATTCTTTGACTGATCAGAACAAATTGTTTCTTTTTTTTAGTTGGCGTATTCAGGTATATATAGATGTTGATTAAATATTAATTTATATGCCCACATATATTAAACATCACACACATACACACACACATACACACATAAACACACACACACACAGATACATATATATATATATATATGTTTGTGTCTACTTGTTACAGTGTGGGCGTATATATGTATATGTATTTGAACATATTTGTACGTAAATTAATGTGTAGGGAGATGTCTATATCCATTTGATCGTAACTGAGAGTCATTCTGTCTGATTAAATAGGTGTTTTTATAAACACACATATATACATACATACATACACATGTATAGATATATACATATACACTCACATATATACATACATGTATGTGTGTGTGTGATTGCATGCTATTGATAACCTTGTGGCATAGATACTGTATAAGTTTCTTTTGCAAGTTAAAATATGTCGCTGATTTCCTGGGAATAAGTAGAGTTTTATTTTTTATTTTCTCTTGTGAAAATGTTACTTTCAATGAGGGTCATATGATAATTTGAGAAAGAATTTTCTTGTCGAGATACCACACCTACGAAAGACACTTGATTTTGCGTATATATGTATTTTTATGATATATATTAGCAAAAGCTTTCATAGAATATCAGGTTTGATTTTATTTGGGGGTAAGAGATAAGGGGTTATAAATACTTTTTATAATTGTTCTGGTATTATTCACAGCATATTGGCAAATAAACTTTTGAAAGTTGTTTTGTAGCTGGTAAAATTTGGATAAATTATTCAATCGAGGTCATACTATAGTTATTAGGCAATTAGACAGGTATTAATTGAGTCAACATTTTTGATAATTGTTAAACAGGACATGACATATGTGATATAAATGGATGGCGCTTGTGAATTGTTTCATCTATTTTGATATAACGGTAGAAATAGCCAGTTTGATGTTCGCCAACTGTGTATTTTAATTTCATTATTAACATTGGTAGGTTAGTTAACTTGATATTTTGACTTTTTGATAGGTTCACAGGGAAATCAGGGAGACTGTTATATACTACTGTTTATCTAATAAAAGACGCATGTGACATTTAATATAGAGATTTACTGAAATGGTTATTGAAATTTTGTAAAATAAGGAAGTAGTGATATGTAGGATAAATGATTGACACTAGAATTGAAGAAGTTAAGATCGTGGTGATAGGGAAAGGATCATCTCGGGTGTCTTTTCTACAAATTAATCATTCTGAGTACAAATATGTCTGATTAAATGAACGTACATCCAAGTCGATATTTGTGACTTTTACACGTCCATCAATGAGAATCTGCTATTTTCTACTAGCAAATTAGCAAATAATTACTGTCCTATTATCCATCACGAAATCAAAATCATAAAGCTAGCAAAAATACCTATATTATTCCATAATGGTTATCTGTAAAGCAAAAGCAATAGCAGAGAATTTAACATTGCTATGGGAGCATACGATTCAGCAGAAGCATGTGAAATCGTTGGAATTTTATTGTTGTGATGACTAAGATTTATTTTCGACTTTAAGGACACCGGACTCTATAAAAATGACGGTTTAATTCTCCTCCGTAAAACAAGTCCAGCAAATATAGATCGATTGAGAAAGAAAGTAATATTTTTTTTAGAAAGATCACGAGCTAAATATTACAAATGCCGCCATTGCTAACGTGATCAAGCTTCTCGATGTGACCTTGGACTTGAATACTGGTTATTAAAAACCATACACCAATGTTCTGTGTAACCATTCTAGATAATTTACATAAATCAGTCTAAATTAGCTTATCTACCAACTCCAGCAATAAGGAAATATTTCATAATAATAAAATTAAATATATAAAAGCATTAGAACTGAACAACCATAAAGCAAATTTATGATATTTATAAAAAAACAAAAACGGTAAAAAAGACACAAACACCGTAGAACTAATATAATATTGTTTAACCGACTTCTTAATCGTAATTTTCAAACGAATGTCGGAAGATTTTTCCTAATTTTAATACTGAAATTTTTCAAGATCAGCGTTCTGTTTCAATAAAAGCAATTGAAATGGAACGCTGATCTTGAAAAATTTCAGTTATCTGTTGTGATTAGTCTTACTCTTATGTCCATCATCTTTTCATATTGAATTAAATATAGTCTAATGTTAATTATGTTTTATGAATATGTCCTGAAGATGGTCTACTAGACCGAAACGTCCGACGTTGACATTATATTTACATTAAAACAGCATAATTGCATATTAGGATTTTTGTTTGTTTTTTCGTATACTTTTCTTCATATATATACCGTTTATATATATTGTATATATATATATATATATATATATATATATATATATATATATATATATATATATATATATATACCGTTTTTGTTCAGCCAGAAAACTCTTTTCTGCAATATTCTATCTTTTCCTTACGTGAGGATTTACGTTCATACCATTTCCCCTAATGACAACATTACAAGTAAACAGCCCTGTTGTTTACTGCCGGTCGACCAAATAACTGCAACTCCTAAGCAAATCTGTTGACATGTGCTGCAACGAAGGTCAAATGAGTGCACGTCTCTATTCGTAGTTTTCCTTTTCTTCACAGATTTATTATTTTTTATTTTGAATTTGGTGTATGTAACGAATAAAAATGGAAATATTCCTCACTGTCTAAATATAAATTATAATTATTTTATTAATGATGAACTAAACTGTATTGATAGTGTCAACTGTTTTCCGCCTAACAATCGACAATAATATCGTTTTTATTGATTCTGATGCCGTCAATATCAGTCCGACCATAGACACAAATATTTTAAACGAAAATCCGAGGCAAGGTAATACCATAGTAAAATACGAAAAACTACTGAAAAATTGTGGGTTTGTTACAATCTCATTACTGATAAATTGCTGTGTTTATCATTGGTTCACTTATTTGGAAATGGATCGGGATGATAAAAATCTAGCAACATCTTTTTTTGGAATTTTGAGATCCAGTCACTCTATTCTTTCCCAACAAGAAAACTGGTTGTTTTGAACAAAGAGATTCTGTTCAACATTATCTGTCCTAGTAAGCAATGTGATTAAGATCAAAGAAAATTATAGGAAAAAAAAAATATTAAAAAATTCCTGTAACTTACTCAAGGTCTACTATAGATTTGGAACTTTAAGTGTTGGCCCATATCAATTATAACT
Source organism: Acanthosepion pharaonis (assembly GCA_903632075.3). Taxonomy (NCBI): domain Eukaryota; kingdom Metazoa; phylum Mollusca; class Cephalopoda; order Sepiida; family Sepiidae; genus Acanthosepion; species Acanthosepion pharaonis. The sequence continues at coordinate 2,209,360 of CAHIKZ030000613.1, read as the reverse complement.
GGCCCAAAACACCAGAGGTGAAATTGGATCCACTGGATCTGTGACTAATTATTAGATTTGGAAACACGCACTACGTAGTTTGTCAGGAGTAAAAAAGGAATATTCTAAAAAGGCGAATCAAGGCGGCTATATTACCTGAAGCATAATAATCCTTTGTTTTGAATTGATCCAGATTAAGAACTAAAAAGATTTTAAATTCTTGGCGAGGATAATGTAAAATAGCGTGTAAGTTTTTTTTTACATCTTTCACATGTTGTGTTTCTTCTGGAGGTGTGTGATCATGGCTCTTTACAGCTTCCTATTTCTGCATCCATATTCCTTCTACCATTCATTTATATAAGCAAGTTTGCCAGATTGCTGTATGTTATCCACTGCCCCCCCCCCTGCATTTAGAATGTCCGTAGAGGGTTTCTTTTTAACATTTTGATTCCCAAAAACTTCAACTGTCTCTTTCTGAATCTAAGTAAAAGTGTGTTTTTTTTTTGTTTTCATTTTCTCTCGAGCATCATCGTTCACATATACCGTCAATGACATTCTCAGCATCCTTTTGTAGAATGATTTCTTTATTATCGGAAGTCTCCTCTTCATGAGTCGAAAGTTAACATAGTTAACATGTTACGTGGTGGGAACAGGTTGAAAACTATTTTCCATGGTACATATGTTAACACATATGTCTCAATAATCTATCTTGCACATTTGTAAGTCTATGTTTTAATGAAAATGGAAAGGAAAAATACAGTTGTAATTAGAATCAGAAAGAGTGGCTTGAGATTTCGATGTTACATTGTCTAGCACGGCAAAGAGAAATGATGTTTATAGCAGCAAACTTAATAATTCATTCAATATAATCATTTCACTTCTTGTCAGTGTAAAACTTTAAAACGAGAAGGCTCAGTGAGATTTTCTCCTGGAGGTTAGCTTCAGCCATGATGATGAAAGGCAGAAATGTTCTCTAAGATGATGAATAGAGAGTAGTTTGGTTTAAGGGCGATTAAAGTTAACAAACCACTTCATGTCCCAATTAACAAATGTTTGTAGGTCATTTTCAAGATCAGTTGCCAATTTGATTTTATCGAACCCATCAGACACTCTATTAAGTTAGGAGTAAACAGTTGTGTTATCAACATATATACCATTCATGAACAGAAGATAGCAGGAATGATGTTGTTGAAAATAATGGTCCCAGACTAGAGTGCTCATGTACACTTGCATTAATTCAAAATGATCTAGAGGAGAGGCCATTCAACCACATTCATAATACTACAGTTTGTTAAAAAATATTGAAGCAAATCAAATAAACGGCAAAGAACCGCATCGCCCTACAGTTTCTGAAGAAGGCCAGCATGCCAAATTCTATCAAACGCCTTCGAAACATCTAATGCAACAACCGGAGCTTCGCTATTCTTATCTAGCAACTGATAGACACGTTATCAATAAACATTAACACAACGGTTGTTAACCCAGAGAAGTATTGTTTAACTAAAAGAAGATCCTGCGAGGTGATTATAGACTTGATTAGTGCCTCTAGACTTCTCATTCTGTGTAAAATTGACGTTTTTTTTTTTTTTAAATGATCAGTGATTCAGGTGACTGGAATGCAACCAACAACATCTGAACAAATAGATGACAACGCAACTTATCAACGAAAAATATAGTGTAGAAACTTAATATAAATTCAGCATACACATTCCATCTTATATCTACGCCTATAAAGTTACGGACACTCATAACTTATTTCACAAGGATGTAATAATATTGATTCTAAGTGCCGATATGTTTATGGTGCTACTCTGATTGCAAACAGTCACTGCTTCAAATGGTAATGACTTTTAAGTCTCTTCCCTAGAATTTTACCCAGAGCTACGTCTCTAGTCACAGATGGGGTTTTGGAGGACTATGAGATGACGCCTACTGAAGTCGACGTGTAAAGAACTTTGAGATAACTCCTATTAAAGTCGGTTTCTTAACTAGACTACATCAGTGCAGATATGTTGTGTGCGATCTTACAACATCACAGAACTGCACTCAGGAGAAATTGGTGGCTTCGGCGAAATGGACAACTGCCTTCAAGACAAAAAGCCTTTTTGATTAAAATATACGATACATTTGTCAACCATTTAGATAAGATTTAAAATCTCAACGGATCTATTTAAGCTATCTCGCGTGACGATATTAAGGGAACTAGAAAGTATACCAGGACTTATTATCTTGGACAGAACTTTAACAGCATAGGATGTTTCGGAATACACTGAGTTGATGGTAGAATACTTAGACAAGGTAGTACTATAAAGTGCGAAGAAAGGACGAGCTATTAACTGTAAGAAAACTGAACACGGATGTCACTAAAAGAAACGGCCCCAGATGAGGTACCTTTCGGGAAAGTTAAAATTGTATACATGCCGAAATTTAACCATCTATGGCGTAGGAAGAACGAAATATACCATACAGAAACTAAGCAAACTTTACATCGGCGACTATGATTAGAAACAAAAACAAATGACCAACTATTATGTAATATCTAATCTATTTATACAAAAATATACTTTATTCAGAATTCTGATATATCTGATTAGCCCATTTGGTTAATAATATTTTATGAGCCCAGTTTTTTTTTAAGTGAAACGATTCTATTGAATCAATTGTTTCGTTGGCTACTCGGACAGTTGGCTCACTATGACATGCCAGACAACTTTCTCGGACAGAATCCATCTCACAAGTTTATAAATCTGCTATTTGTCTCTGCATTAGATAGTGCTATTTTTTGTTTTGTGGTTTCGTCTTTCTGCTACGAGTTTCTTTCAAAGCATCCTAAAAAGAATGAGCAATGTTATCGGTTATTCACCTAGGATCTCGGCTTTAGTCACTTTCCCACCTCCGTAACGTAGCTTCCATGGGCCTTTGCTATAAATATTTTCATGGCAACTGGTGTGAAGGTCTTTCCTCTGGTTTCTTGCTCCGTGAATTAAAGCGTATTCCTAGATTGGTAGTTATATCTAATCATTTTATTAGTGAAACAGCGAGATATTTCTATTTTAATATTTTCTTCTCTTGAATTTCTTGACTATGGCCTCCTGTATTCTTTAAATTTCGATCTTCACAAACATAAATGTAACGTTAATTCCATGTGTCCTTACCTATAACTACAGAATGAACTCTTCCTAACACTATGTATACTACGCCTATCAAAAGAGAAGGTTGAATTGAGTCGAGCCGATAGTAGTTCACTTTAATCCAGACTGACAGTCATACTAACACCTTCCACATCTTGTATTATTATTTCGTGTAATATACCTTCGTTATTTCTACTCTTGTGTTCGTGTTGTTCTTCCTTGGTCCTAACCTGGACTATAACAGTTAATAACAATCACCTGTCATTTTTAACGCTTTTTTTATTGTCTTTTCTTCTCATTAACGTTTTCATATTTCCTTTCACTCTCAGTAATCTCTTGAATCTTAGTGGCTTTTTTGCCTTTCCTGGGGTGAAATGATTGGAACAAAATTCATGCACAGGTTTTTGCTACCAGGACTTTTGTATTTCAGATACGACTTAACACAAGACCCACTCGACTGCCCACGAAATGCCGTCTGGAAAACCAGCCTTTCTATTTAGAGAGAATTTCATCACACATACTTGAAAACATACGAGATGTACGAAGACTGTATTTCATAAAATTTTAAGTCATTTCGATATCATTCACAATAGTCTAACTCCCCTGATCTTTTTTTACTTAAACTAAAAATAATAGACAAGTACTTCTATACATTATTGCTTTCCATATATCTAAAACAGTTCATTTTTCAAGTTATAAATGGGAGTCCATCTCTACAAATACCAAAAATGTTTCTAAAGTTAAGTTCGCAGACATCAGGCAATCATACAGTACGTTAAAAATATCCTCACTGAGATTAATTCTGGAATTTATTTGCAAAATATATACAGTTATTTAATCAGTTTACCGTGAATGAAGCAAACACATTTCTAGTCTTCTGTTTCGCTATTCTCATGATATTCGTGAGAGATTTACATTAACTTCAATATCTTCAGACAAATCTGTAATAGTCTTGGTTATTGTATTATTAGATAACGAAATTTTATTAATTTTATTTTTATATTGTGGACCATACATTGTTCATACAATTTGTTTTACGAACGACTGTGTTTCGTTTTATGTCACATGGAATACGATCAAAGATTACAAATGTTTACTTGTATCTGAAAATTTGAACATATTTATGCAATTAGTAATATTTTTAGATTTTGACAAACGTCAAAAATACTCAGTAGATCTCTTGTTAATGTTATTGTGTCTTTTAGGCGTCTATGATGTTTTCAGTTGAAAATTTGTCATCACATACAATGCATTTAGGACTCAGCTCATCTTCTTATCCACATCAATAAATCATTGTCAGATAATTTTCACTATAGAACCGACGTTTCTTTTAATTTGCTCATGGTCAGGACTAGATAAGTTTCATTTGATGTTCCTGCATATGTCAGTAAGATTTTGGTTATTTATTTCATTTAAATCTCTTTCATTTTTCTGTCCTTTTTCTTGACTAAAAAAATAAAAAGAATTTCATACATACATACCGACTTTTGTTGCGAATAAATCGGGTTGGGAAAACAGGATATAGGGAATCATTGAGAATCTGAATTTATTAAGGTTATTAATGAAAAATGAGCCTTAATCTCTCGTATGGCTATACACACACACACACACACACACACACACATACATACACACACACACACACACGCGCGCACACACATATCTGTGGAGTTAACTTTCAAGATAGGACATCTAAGGTAGACCTGTTTAACAGGTGTAATATTGGAGGAATCGAGACTTTTCTCATACAGTCTCAGTTACGGTGGACTGGTCATGACTTGAGAATGACTGATGACAGGATACCCAAGATCCTAATGTACAGCCAGTTAGATCAGGGCTACAGGAATGTAGGACGCCCATGGCTAAGATACAAAGACAAGCTGAAAAGAAACTTGACAGCAGTCAATATACCACAAAACAGCCTTGATCCACTTAGCCTTTGAGCAGGTAGAAGATGAACATGTTTTAGTGGACTCAGCAGTTTTCAATCTGCTTGTCTGAATCATCTTCAAGAAGCGAGAGCAAGATCTAAATGGTCAGCCAATCTAACAGTGATCTCATCTCACAATCCTCACACTTGCTCCATATGTGGCCTCCTTTGTAAACCCGTAGCGGGTCTTACATGCCACTTAAGATTATCGTACAAAACTTCATAACTGAATCAACTAAGCTCTCAGGTACTCATACGTAGAAAACTACAGGAGAGTCCATTATATATATATATATATATATATATATATATATATATATATATATATATATATATATAACCTACAATCCTTCATTTCATGCTTGCATATTCTTGGTGCTGCTGACTCGAACACGTTTCTACTTGTCGTTGTCAGTCACTGACATCTCGACATCTGTTATTGGTGGTATGAGGCCATCCTCCAAGTAAACCCGCCGATGAAACGGTCTACCACGACGTTACAAGTGCAAAGTATATACCAGAATCATCTAGAATAAGCCACATATTGTGCAGTATTAGAAAATACATCTCAGTGAGGTGAGTTAAAGACAGTTTTTAATTTCTCTGTGGATATACAATAAATACTCGTCATGCAAATGAAAGAGACGAAGAAGGTACGCACCAAAGAAAAAAATATGAAATATATTTTGTTTGACAAATTATAGGGACTTTTGTATACACCGTATACGTAATGTTCAGTTCATGCATGTAGAATTATAAGTGTGCGAAAAAAATTGCTATTTTTTGTGGTTTGTTAAATGAGATAAGAAAATCCGAATGACTGCAAAATTTGTACGACATTTAACATAGAAATATTTGTTCTAACATTTCTGTGTTTACTATGGCAACCCAAATGATAAGGTCATCACGAAAATTGAGCGGGAAAAAATTCGAAGAAATAGGAAAGATAAATTTCAAAGAATTGGGAAAGATATCAAGAACAAAGAGAAACATTCAGAGAGAGAGGGAAAGAAAAGAAGAGAAAGCAAACTCAAAGAAAGATAAAATGCAAAAAGACAGAGAAAAATTTAAAGAGAGAAAGGAAGAAAAAGTTTTAAAATACAGAGAATAATTCAAAGAAAAAGGGAAAGAAAATAAAATAAAAAAACAGAAAACTCAAAGAGAAAGAGAAAAAATATTAAAAAGAAATAAAAATTCAAAGAAAGAGAGAAAGAAAAAACAAAAAAGATAGAAAGAAATTCAAAGAGAGAAGGAAAGAAAAAAGAAAAAAAAGACAGAAAATTCAAAGAATGGGGAAAGAAAAAAGTCAAAGAAAAATTGAAAGAAAGATAGAAGGAAAAAATGAAAAAGACAGAGACAAATTGAAAGAAATTGGAAAAGAAAAAAAAACAGATAAAAGTTCAAAAAAAGAGAGAATGAAAAATGAAAAAAGGCATAGCAATATTCAATGAAAGAGAGAGAGAGAAAATTAAAAAAGGCATAGCAATATGCAATGAAAGAGAGAGAGAGAGAAAATTAAAAAGGCATAGCAATATGCAATGAAAGAGAGAGAGAAAAATAAGAGACAGAGACAAATTTAAAAAAACAGGAAAAGAAAAAATACAGAAGAAATTTCAAAAAAAGAGGGAAAGATAAAATAAAGAGAAATATTAACATAAGGTAAAACACCACCTCTACCGCCATCACAACACACACTCAATCTTCAACTAGGTCAAACCTTGTCATTGCACTAAGCCGGCTCATCTCAAGACCGAATACATAAAAATTCATATTCTTTTAACTTTAAATTTTTATGTGATAGAATTAATAGTGTCGACGTTCCCTTTATTTTTCTGTTTTTCAATTTAAATATCTCAAAAAAAATGTCTATGCTGAGTGCGTCTCGTCGGACGATTCTTGTTTTTGCAAAACTGTTGAACTCTTTTTTTGCTTTCAATTTTGCAATTTTAATTTGTTTATCATATTTTACAGACATTTTACTGACATCAGAATCATCTTATGAATTCCAAAAAATGAAAAAAGTGACCAGGACAGGACAACTATCCAAGTAATTACAGACATAAACAAATGTAAAACAACTGTAATGTCCAATTGTAACGTTCTAAGAAAGATCTTAAGAATATCACAGAAAGAACTGGATGCAGTAAAAGAATACAGCTATTCTGAACCTGAATTAAGATGAAAATAAAAACGTCAATGCGAACCAAAAATTTCGCATAATTATAGGTTGAAAGGAATTTCACAAAAATACATAATAATGAAACTTAAGTAAAATGAATGCATACGACCTGCAATAAAGAATAAATACAAAACATTGGAGTTAAAAGAAGAAGAAAAGTACAAAAATTGCAGCAAACATAAAAAGAGATCAAAATGATTCAAGCGAAACCTCAATTTATATAGTATAATTGAATTACGCAAATAACGAAAATTAGAAAGAAAGGAGAAGAGATGAAGCTGAAGGCTGGTTTTATGTGTATTTACATAATGTATAATGTAAATCTACATCATTCCTGTCCGAATTCACAATATAAAAAATTACTACTCGACAACACAACTATCCTACACCATGAAAACAACAAATATCGATTACAATTACTAGAAGCAATTATTACAAAATTAAAACCTGCAGTGAACAGAATCAACTATGAATATTAGAGTAATGTTCTGAAATGCCTGTAAAGAAACAGTTTTTTCATGCTTTAAGGCGCGCGTGACCAGAACATTATAACATAGAAGAAAAAAATTCCATAATTGATAATTTTTCACGTTTTAATGAACGCTCAGCACATTATCAAACGCTTTGGATTTGAAAGTATAATGAAAAAAATACGCTAATGGATAACAACGCACATCTTTATATAAATACTTATACTAATGAACAACATATAGTTTTGCACCAGCTGCACCCCTGAAGATGATACTGGAAAGAGATCGAAATTACTTGAGAAATGAAAATAAAAGAAATTTAAACAGCTATAGCACATTTCTCTCATCCTTTAACATCAATATACGGAAGGTTATTCGTGGGTATGATCGGATTTTATAAAAAAATAGCAGACATAATATCTGTAATTTATTCAATAAAACACACACACACACACACACACACACACACACACACACACATATATATATATATATATATATATATATATATGTATGTATTTTGTTGGATTGATGTGAATATGTTAGCTCTATCTCTGATATTGAGCGCTTTCTAATAAGTACCGCATATAATATATAAATAATTATATATATATATATATATATATATATATATATATATATATATATATATATATATAGACGCGTTTATATATATATATATATATATATATATATATATATATATATATATATATGTGTGTGTGTGTGTGTGTGTGTGTGTGTGTCTGTGTCTGTGTGTGTGTGTGTGCAATTTTCAAACGCTATCGCAGCAGCACCCCAGTTTCCAGATCGTGATTCTATTTGATTCAGAAGCTAATTCTTTATTATTGGCCACTTAATTATTATAGACATTCCATTATATATACGAACACCCACGCCTACATTCAACAGCCAGTGAAGGAAACCTTCGTTAAATGCTACTGAGAGAATGAGTAAGACAGAGTTGTTACGGCACTAATTTATGGCGATCCTTGTGGAAAAAACAATATATAAATGTTATCATAACTGTCTGACAATAAGTAAGCTAAAAGGCAGCATAGACGTAGGCTACTATACTAATGTAACAACAGATAAATAGTTAAACAAATATAACATAAGATACGAAGAGCTGTCATCTGCTGCTATTATTCAAAACAAGCACAGGATCACGTGAAACACGAACATTATATACAAACAATCAACGGAACTGTCCATACGCAAAAGGTTCCTGATGTTTTTAGAAAGAATTATTAACACATTCTTGAGATAAATTGCAAGTGAATGAATAGCGTTTTGTAATAGTGTATCGTTTCATTGGGATGATCACGTGATTTGATGACGTAATTTCTTCGTGCGCCATTTTGTTCAAAATAAAACCAAGAATAATAATGTCCGTCTTATCAGATGTTGTTCTACAGTCGTGACCGACAATATCAAAATATTTCCAAGAGATAGATGTATTTGTTTCAAGAAATAATATAGCTGTCACTTTATTTATGTTTGATGCAAGTACAGTCCACGCGAGAATCGATGTCGCTAACAAATCATGTCGCTGAACAGGAATAATTTAAAATCTTCCTTGAAATTCAGTCCTTTTTAAAATCAGAAATTATTCATTTTTTTTTTATTAAGACCTTTCACATATCTATTTTGATTATACTTACTGGATCATATGTCTGTTAGTGTGTTCATGTGTGCACATGAAGTTAGAAGAAGAAAACGGCAAATTGAGGTTTAGTTATTGTCTGCATTCTGATCAGAATCATACAAGATATAAGGATTGATCTTGGTGATCAATATTCTCTATTTATCTAATCGCAGTAACAGGGAAGAAGATTAAGTCGATTTTTTTTTTGTAAAATGCATTTTTCATCAGTAAGCTTTCGAAGAAAGAGGGAAAGTAGGAGACAGAAAGAGAGAGGGGACGGTGATGCAGGTAATATGACGTTTATCGGCACCGAAAATGATTTCGGCGTGCCGTTTTTGAAAATTCATGAATGCAATTTTGCTATTACACCCATATATATATATATATATATATATATATATATATATATATATATATATATATATATATATATATATATATATAGGTAAATAAGATAACTAGATATTAGCGACCGTATACGCGCGTGATAGTGTGCAAACAAATGAATAATTACCAAATTTAGCCAAAAGGTGCAGACATAATAGTGTTCAATGTGATTAGAGAGAGCTAGAAGTATATATTAATAAATACACATATTCCTATGCTTGGTGTGCGACCTATCTTTTTTGTTGGTTATCTTATTCATCGGGCACAATATATAGCTTATTGTTTATTTAAAAAGGACTTTTTTTTTTATTTAATAAAAAACATTTTAAATAAAAATAAGCTATATCTTGTGCACAACGTGTTGGGTAACCAATGGAATTTAAGTCGTACACCAAACGTAGGTATATGTGTATTTATCAATATATATATATATATATATATATATATATATATATATATATATATATATATATAATGATAAATATTGGGGAAATGGTAAAACAAAGTGAAAAATGTTTGCTTGTCACGCTTTTCATCCATCAGAACTTCAAAAGAATAAATTTGTTATGTTCGTATGACTGCACATGCGCAAGAACGAGAGGCGCTAGGAATTTTATTTATTCATTTATTTTTTTTAATGTAGGCGAATTCATTTAGCGTATTTTCATTTTTCTTGACATCACTTTTGTTCGTACGTATACCTTTTGTTAATAGGCATACCTTTTTTTAGTAGGTATACTTACTATAGGAAATAAACTCCTAAATTTTACGGACAATAAGTGAAGCACGGACAAGTAAGAGATTGTATACAAACCTGTTGTATTTGTGAGCACGGCAATTGGATATTTTTTCCTCCTAAAATCAGGGTACACTGACCCGGCAAATATGGTAAACATCGACGAATAACAATCAAAACTTTACTGCTGATACCAACAATCGACGAAGAACAATTTAAAATTTATTGTTGATCCATCGTCATAAAATATTTCTAAATATGAACCTAGAAATCCAGTTATCTATAAACAACTAACTGGTGAACTGCCTACGTTCCTAGAACTGTTCTTCCTATAAAACAGTATTTCAACTGAAACCATTTTTTAATAACCACAACGACGAGGCTCTTAGTAAATGGATAAGAACAACATGACCCAACCAATAGAATCCGTATTAACGGTAAACTTACTTATCTACAAAACAACGAATGTGAAATCCTGGTTTTCGCAATTAAATGCAATTTTTAGCGCGAAGAAAATCACATCGCAAGCCGGGCGGTAGGCCATATGTCACAACATGTCAGAGGAAAGAACCTACGATACGCTGAAAAATGTGATACTTGACCTGTCGAAAAATCGAATGAGATAAGGTTTACAACCTAATCCATAAATTGAATCTGGGACTCATGAAGCCTTCACAGCAACTAAGTAAAATGTGAGCATTACTAGGAGACAATACCATGTCCGACTTAGTTTTGAAAAACTATGTACTTCCAAACTACAACCACACATACTACAGATAGTGGTATCAACAATTTCCACGGTCTCATCCGCAAAACCGCCCGTTATCTCCGGACAGAACTCATTCTCCATAGAACGGCTTACCTACCATACCTGTTAGTATCATTATAAATTTGTAAAAGAGGCGAGGAAGCGCAGAGAATCATGCAGCTTCAATTAAGAAACTCCCACACTAGTGGGCAACACCTTGAAAATGATTACTCCAGAAGCAAGAAAAGACGACATTAGCTGCTGATATAGAGATGTCGTCTATTTTTGTAGTGGTGTCATCCCTCTAAAGAATCTATGTTGGACTCTTCCGCCTACTATAAGATTAGTAGGAGAGAAGGCCTTGGGGGAACCTTCGAATAGATTGAACGCTGTGTCACATAACACACACTCACCAATCGCGTGATAATCTTCTGTTTTACTTACTGTTTAAGATGTGATGTATCCGCAAAACTTGTTTTGTTATTACTTTAACCATTTACTTGGTCACAAAAATTTTACATCCGGGACAGAAATACTCGGATATTAATTTTTAGTCGAAACCACTGCACAAATAAGTATACATATATACAGCAAGCCACAATTGGATCGAAAATCGAGACATACGGAGAAAGATAATTAACGCTCAACTTAGGATTGCGACAACCATGGATTTTCACACAAGTTCAACTGAATCTTGGAGCATATTTTTATTCCGATCAGTGAATATGGCTACACACTTCCTCATCAACAGTGACACAAAGCTAACGGCAAAAGTTCTAGTAGATATGACAAGAAAATTTCTTATTATTCCCACTGTTTTAAAACAGACAGACGAAATTTGTCACACTTCTAAACATTACATAACAACCACTGCTCCCCGACACACGCATTACCACTCAGATTGCGCCCAAAAAATTACTAAATAGCAAAAGAAGAATGCACATGTTGCAATTAAGCATCATACGCCGTTCAAGTAGCTCATATTCATCTCCGTTCACATGGTTCCGAACCCAGTCACAGGTGCATGGCGACCTTGTAGGGATTTGAGGAATCTCAACACAAAAACCGTTCCAGATAGTTATCCAATTCCACACTTACATTATTTCGCATCTGACTCTATAAATGTTACTATCATATTTAATTTGGTCTACTCCGTTTTCTAAAGGAAGATTATTTCCAACTTAGTCCTGCTAATTTTTAATATTTATTTATTTATTTATTTTTTAAAGCTAATATATCCCACACATTTTCGGTGTTAATTTATTAAGAACAGAGAAAAAAAGTCAAATACTCGGCCGTGTATGAATCTTAGTGGCTTCATAGATGGTGTCCTTTTTCAATGTATATTCCGCTAAGTAAACTGTATTTAGTTTATATTAAAAGAGCTATTTCCGTATCAAAATTGTGATCACAAAGATTTCGATGTTTCACAAGCGTGTTGTTTGTGTTATTTCATTTTAATTCCCTTATATTTGAAGATTCAGTTCTTTAAATTCGGAAAACCTTCGTCATTTTATTTTGCCGAGCATTTTTTTTTAATATTCGGTTGTGTAAATATCGGCTTCATGTAATGTTGTCTTTGTTCTACATTGATTATATATTTAACTGATTTTGAAGTGTTCGTGATAATCTTTATATTGATATTACCTATTTTTTCTAATTTTAAGCTTTACTACTGTTTTCATTAGTTCTGTAACAAAGTAAATGGTTAAGAAATAACAAAACAAAAGGTTGCAATTAAATCGTGTATTGACCAGTAGATAAAACAGAAAATTATTACACGACTTGGGAGTGTGTGTCGGTTGACCAGCGTTCAATCTATACTACTGTTAATATTTAGTAGCTCTCCTCACGAGAATAGATGTGGCAAAAGGCCGAGGTTAACATAGGCCATCCGAGCCCGTAGGCTCTGCCAAAAAATCCCAGTAGAACCCAGACAAACCGGTTCAGGTCTGTCTACCTCCCCGGACGAGAATATGACATTCGACACAGCCTCGTCGGGGTTCCTCTCTGCCCAAAAGCAGAGAGTTCGACAGCAGGTTCGAACTGTCACAGCCTCGGTAAAACAATCTATACTACTGTTATATTTAACAGTCTCCCCAGAAGCAATGTATGTGGTACAAGGCCGAGTTTAACGTGGGTTTCTCCGAGCCCGTAAGCTCGGCCAAAAATATTCCCTTTGAACCCGCCTAGAAGGGTTCAGGGACTGTCTACCTCCCCGGACGAAGCTTTGCTCTGCGGCAAAGCTTCGTCCGAGTTACTCGACTATTATGTTTAACAGCACCCCACCACGAGGGATGTATGTGGCACAAGGCCGAGTTTACCGTGGGTTTTCCGAGCCCGTAAGCTCGGCCAAAAATATTCCCTTTGAACCCGTGTATACCTTCTCGGAGGAAGCTTTGCGATGGGCAAAGTTTCGCCCGAGTTCCTCTCCGCCGAAGCGGAGAGTTCGACAGCAATAAACAGTCTGTGTAACCGTCCCCCCGAGGCATACTTTTCTAATAATTTTACAGTAAGTGGAAGAGTCCACAATAGACTCATTGGAGGGAGGACACCAGAAAAATTATTTTTGGTGTTTGTAATATAAAGAATCTTGTTTTCTGTAGTCGGATATATTTTCTTTTGTTGTTTTGTGTATTTGCTAGGTAATTCTCTTTTTTTTTTTGCATTGTAAAAGAGACAAAAATGATTCTAAAAATTTCTAAAATGTAGTAGGCTATGGTATGGCTGATAGGCGAATGCAGACTTAGGCAAATTTCTTGTATGTAAAAATCTCCTAATGAATGTGAAAAATCTCTGGTTTGTATAACATTCATGATTTTTTTTTATCAGTAATGAGATGGTTATTTTTGTTTTTTGATGAGTTTCTTCAGAAAATCTAAATATTTTTAAACTTGTATGCTTTTATGTAATTATCCATCATATTTTTATGTGTTTCAGTTTGTTGATCGCCAAAATTTTTAAGTTGTGAAGTTCTGATTATTCGTAAAGGAGGCATTAATACCTATGCTACGTCTTTTGCTAATTTGTTCTGGGGAGCTAATAGAACCAGAAATAATACCAGAGATAATACCAAGGATAATACCAAGGTTAATACCAGAGATAATACCAGAGATAATACCAGAGATAATGCCAAGGATAAAATACCAGAGATAATACGAGGGATAATACCAGAGATAATACCAAGGATAATACCAAGGTTAATACCAGATATAATACCAGAGATAATACCAGAGATAATACCAAGGATAATACCAGAGATAATACCAAGGATAATACCAAGGTTAATACCAGATATAATACCAGAGATAATACCAAGGATAATACCAAGGATAATACCAGAGATAATACCAGAGGTAATACCAAGGATAATACGAGTGATAATACCAGAGATAATACCAGAGATAATACGAGGGATAATACCAGAGATAATACCAAGGATAATACCAGAGAAAATATCAGGGATAATACCAGAGATAATACCAGGGATCATAGGTCGCTTTCAAGTATTGGGTTTGTGTGTTTTTAGTAAACCATAGAGTCCCTGTACCTTTTATGATATTCTATTAAGATAAACATATTTATCACAAACATAAAATAATAGTTTAAAAATAAGCAATTTAAAAAAAAAAAAACTTAGTTAATTTTACATTTGAAGCCAAACACGGAATATATATAAAAAACAAAAAAACAAATATCCCCCTAAATGATTTCGAAAAAACCCGAAATTTTTCAAAAAATGATATACAAATATAAAATGTGCTAAAATTAAACAATGTTCCCAATTTATTTGCGTGCCGCAGAAATCTTTGGAGTCACAATATTGACAAGGAAAACATAGTTTTAAGAATAAATTGAAGATTTCTCGGCAGAAGATGTAATGAAGTGACATTTGGTTAATAAAATACGACGATGTTATTTCAGATTATCAATTGGATTATTAAATTAATACTCCAAAAATGGAGGGTAGATAAATTAAATAAAGAAACAGAAATAAAAGAAATGTTTTGACATTATCTAAAATCTAATATCTGTAACGACGCAAGGAAATTAAATATCACGTGTCCAAACGCTTAAATTGAATCGCGTTTCCACGAGTAAATTAATGTTTATCTTTTGTGAAACAGATATTTTCTGACGATGCTCGTACGTCATCGAAACATCTCCATGCACATTTTTTCCAGGCTGCCTCATATGTTATCTTGGTGAAATTAACCGTATCAATACAGAAAACATTGGAATTCACTGGTTGAACACTTAGCCTTATTAACGGTCGAAATTTTTATAGTTTATATTAAAACAGTTTTCAAAAATAAAAAATTCTGAAGCCCACCAATTGTTTAATTTGTTGATTTATTGTTCGCCCGTTTCTGGAGGACATAACGGCCGAAACTTTGTGATAACAACAACAAGGATAAGGACAATAGCGTAAGACCTTGTGGCTGTTGCAGTACTCGGAAGCAGCAAAAAATCACCGAAGAAAAACAAACGTGAATTTGTTTTTTCTTTTCTTTTTTTCGGGAATTCCCCAACTTATAGTTTAACGAGAAAATGTCTTTTTCTCTTACAGGGCAATTCAATATGTCTACACATATGTAGACGATTTAAACGATAATCATCGGTGATGTTTCTCCATTTTCAGAGCGTTTAATAATGTCTAATTTCACTTCCGTGGTCATGGCTTTCTCTTTCTTCGAAGCACCACTATCAGAAGATATTACACTAATACTGAGAGCCATAATGAAGGGGAATAAATTTCCACAAACATAACACAAACGAAAGATAGCGAATGGACAATCGAATATGGCGTACAACCAGGAACTTACCCACGCCACCGTATGTACGAGGCAAAGAGAATAAGTCAAAACAAGTTCAAGAGAGATTGTGGCGTAAGCACGAATCGTCGTAGGCCGGGACTATCGTAAACCGAATATTTACTGTATTTGTAGTAAATACGAACCATTTATGATCTTCAAAAACTGATATGTTGCTATAGTTTTTATATTTAAAATGCGACATATCATACAGTATTAATGTTGAATAGGGTGTTTAAAAGCATCATTTTTCTTTTTACATTTACTGTTTTCCTTAACAAAATTTTTTTGCTTGTCTTCACAGCATGACCCTCCTCGAAACGATTTTCTGAGAATTTAAAAAATAGTTAGTAATCATTAACAGTCTGTTTCATAAGAATTCGCACACTTATTTTTTTTAATAAAATTCACGCAAATAAAAACTTTTAACTCCAAACTATAATTTCTTTGTTTTAGATTATAATATTTTAGACTATGGTACAGTTCATATTGATGTATACATAAAAAAAATTTTACAAGCACACAAATTTACTTCTGATCCAGTAGAGAGCGGTAGTTAAAAGCTAATAATTGGTTGATAAATGGTCGTTGTCGTGGTGTAAAAACAACATTAAATATACATTTATGGTTTAATTACGGGTCTTGCTGATACATTTGTTTCTCAGGAAATACGATAGCCGAAGGTCCTAACAAAAATAAATTTATAAATTACAATAATAAGAGAGACTAAATCGATAGGCATTAATCTTAAAAATATCAATAGGGAATAAAGTTTGAGCAGGAACATTATATTAAAAGGCTAAAAAGAAAAACAATGTTAACATATTGCTGATTTTCGGTCGAATCAATAAAGTTATTAAAAGGTGACTATAAAAAAACATTCAGAATTCGACAGGCGGATCTTAAATGTATCAGATATATGTAAATAGACTAGGAAGGATCGATTTAAAAATATAGAAAAATCTCCTTATAACAAGAATAACAAAGAAGATAATAGGAGAATTTTGACAAAGAATGATTAAGTCATTTACCTTGCGGCTCTAGTGTATTCAGGGTTAATGATAATGAATGCTATCGAATCGATACGTCTGGGAAAATCTCGTTCATTGCCGAGAGGCAAAAATGTGATCAGTGTTCCACTATTATAATTGGTCACATGGCCATCTTTGATATGAGACAAGAATCAAAGAAAAGGAATTACAGGCAGAGAGCAAAAATAAATTGAAAAGAAGCATGAATGAATAAAAAGGAATTAAAAAATATAATAAGCGATTCAAGAATAGAGAGAATGCATGATGGCATTAAAAGAATGAAAGAAAGCGAATGAGAAAAAAATCTAAGTAAAAGAGTAGATAACAAGTACGGAAAGAAAGAAGAAAATAAATAAATAAATAAATAAATAAATAAATAAAGAAAGAAAGAAAGAAAGAAAGTCGAAGTAAGTAAAAGAGAAAAAAATGATTTAAGGAAATATAATATGCATCTGCTGAAAGACGGTTTACAAGAGACAAAAATATTAAAGGGAAAAAAGAAAATGGATATTTAAAAAAAAACGAATAGAATACTTGAAAAGAAAGAAAAAAGAAAGAAAATGAAGACGAAGTAAGAAAAAGAAAGCAAACTACAATATATGAGCAGGAGAGGAACAAAGAAATTTATTAAAAACGTAAATATTAAGGAAATCTAAAACAACATAACAAATATCATGCTAACAAAAATCAGGAGGGTTCTCTAGAAAGAAAGAAAGAAAGAAAGAAAGAAAGAAAGAAAGAAAGAAAGAAGAGAAACGAATGCAAGAATTAAAGCGAATAAGCCAAATTTTAAGTAAACGAAGAAATGAGGTACGAAAAGAAGAAGAAAAAAAACAAATAAGCCAAATTTTAAGCAAATGTGGAGATGAAATATGAAAGAAAGAATGAAAAAAAAAGAAAGCGAATAATCCTAATGATGAGATGAGTTGCAAAAGCGAGAAAGAAACCAAATTTTAACTAAAAGAAGATATGAGATACGAAAGAAAGAAAGAAAGCAAATAAGCCAAATTTTAATAGAAAAATAAAGAGATGAGAAACGAAAGAAAGAAAGAAAGAAAGGAATAAGCAAATTTTAAGCAAGTGCCGAGACGAGATACGAAAGAAAGAAAGGATTAATTTGAATTTTAAGCAAATCAGGAGGTGAGGTACGAAATATAGAAAGAACGAAAGCGAATAAGCCAAATTTTAAGCAAATGAGGAGATGAGAAAGAAAGATATTAGCACAATTTTCAGCAAATGACGATAAAAAGAAAAAGACGATAGAAAGAAAACTAGCGAATAAGCCAAATTTTAAGCAAATGAGGAGATGATATGCGAAAAAAAGAAAGAAAGCGAATAAGCAAAATTTTAATCGAATGATAAGATGAAATACGAAAGAAAGAAAGAAAATCGAATACGACAATTTGAAGCATATGTAGAGATAAGAAATATTGAATGAAAGAAAGGAAGGAAGAAAGAAAGGAAGAAAGAAAGAAGCGAATACGACTAATTTGAAGCAAATGAAGAGATAAGAAAGAAAGAAAGAAAGAAAGAAAGAATCAAAATTTTAAGGCAATGAGAAGATGAGATATACAAGAAAGAAAGAATGTAATAAGCCAAATTTTAACCAAATGAGGTGATAACGCATAAGAAAGAAAAAAAATCTTTAAAAATCAAATTAAAAATGTTAATTCAAAAGACATCATAGGGTAAATGAAACGAAAGGCGAAAATTAAAAGAAAGAAATGGAAGGCCATGATAGAAATTTAAAGTACGAACAAAAGAAAAAAGGATATAAAGAAAAAAACAAACTTGAAGTGAAAATAGCAAAAGATATTCTGATTAAAAAGAAAATCTTAGATGCCATAAAAAATATGATGATAAAGCGTGTTAAAATTGCACAAGTTAGTTTAACTATGTGCCTGCTTGGGCTGATTGGTAGACATCGCTATTTTGTCATTCATCTAACTGGAGACAGGACTCCAGGGAATTAATGTCATACTCATGGACTTGGCAAACATCTTCACAGACATTAACATATTTATTTATTTATTTTTTTAGATTTCGTTTGTATTCACAGTCGAAGTAAACGAATGATCTATTTTTACAATAAATGAATAAGAAACCTGCTGAGAGACTATGTGTCTCTTTCGGTTTATAATCTCATCAATTCCCCCAGGCTTGCAAGTTCACGTTTCTCTATCCCGTTTGTGTAATTGTATCTATCCCTTTGTATGCAAAGCAACTAGTTTTATTTCTTTGAAATGGCCCCCACGTTATATTTTAAAGTCTTCGCGTCGATCTTTGGGATTACAAATGTCAGTGAGTATCTTTTTAATCGCATGAAAAAAAATTCAGCATATATATAGACAAGAAAAAAATCACAAGATGGATAGGAAACTCGGCGTAATATCATGAAACTTGTATTCTAAATCATTAACTCACAGATTTCTTTTGAATAAGATGTTGTATGAGAATTGGTCGGACGCCCGCACACACACACACACACACACACACACACACACACACACACACACACACACACACTCATACACACAAAATATACAAGTCCAATGGGCAAATCAGTGGTAAACAGTCCATAGGCAAATCAATTCAACAAATGCTGACTATCACCTTTACTCAATCTCAAATAAGCAACTCCTCTCTTCAAAAAACAAGACCCTCGTTTGAATGAGCGTATCGTGCTTTTATGTACCTGACCAGCCATCGCTCAGCCAATGAGCGCCCAGAACTAGCCAATAAAAATGGCTACAAGCGACACCACGACTTCCGTCCACACGAAGTGCTCACCGATTCACCTTCAGTCCGAAGTTCGCCAATTCGCCATCCTCACATTCCATTGCGAAACATACACGTGAACCTGGCCCCTTTGGGTCGCCGAGAAAAGTCTCCGCTACAGATGAGATGTTCAAAACTCCCACCTCGATCAAAGCAGGGTTCCCAAAATACAATCGGATGTCTGTCCATTCTTTTTTAGATGCTGTGTCATTTCATCATCCACCTTGTGTTTTAGTAACTTATTTATCATGTTTGAACGTTTCTTACTGCGAATAATGTACAAACACACGCGCGCCAAATATACACACATATAAATCTATATTATCAATGAGGTTATAATTCTTTGTCATAAACTGACTGCATATGTCTTTGCTTATGTAATATGCATCTGTCTCTAGTGAGTGCGAAATAATAATATCTCTCTTTACATACTCCCTTCAAATTCAGAAGACTAAGGAAAAAAAAACAAAATATTTCGCCAGCCTAAGTGATTTTTTTCCAATAATGAAAACCTTACCTTCACAGAGATTAATCGCCGAGCTGGGAAGAAGATGGAAATAAATACGAGATTCTATGTAAAAATGTTTTCGACCTATAAAAACCTTATTTTTACAGAAATTATCCATTGATCTTAGAAGAAGAGAGCAGAGCCTATGCCTAATTCCTTTTGGTATAAAATGAGGAAAAAAAATAAATTAATAACTGAAGATTTTCTGACGTCATGTGAAACGTTTCGTTTCTGTTCACCGCATCAAGCGTCAAATAACTTGTTTTTAGCCAACCACGCAGCACTTCAAAGAATCTTCCTTCAACAATCCAAGAAAGCTATGTATTTCAAACTATCCCTTTTCGCCTACTTTTGAACGTATGCAATCCGTATATCTCATCTGTGACCAATGAACTCTCTTGCCTTTGTTTTAAATATTTTTAATATTATTTTGTGTCTGATCATTTGATCTGTTTTATGAAGATTTTCTCTTTATGAAAGTACGTTAGAACAACAGACGTTAAAATGGCTGATTTATTTTCCAGAAACGAGCTACTGACATAACTTCAAGCGTGTAAATTCGTAAATAATTTCCTGATTTTGTTTTATTAAAATTACCTGTGTGTTTCCTCGTTATTATCTGCCTCCATTAATCATATTAGCGTGAGTAAACAAACTGCTCATTTTAACACCTAAGTCTCACGTAAATATATGTATGCATCACTTATATTTCTATTATACAATTTAATGCATACACACAGATATATAAATGCACATTCACACAAAATTTGGCGGTGTTTAAATAAACTGAATAATACATTGACCGTCCACAATGTGGACAATCCTAAGCATTGGTTGACCAATAAAATACATTTAGGGAGTAGAAAAAAACGCTATTTTTAAAACCTAAAATATCAGATGATTATAAAATTTTTATTGAACTTTTCGGGATGTATTTGGTAATAAATAAAATTATTTTTAAATGTTTTTTTTTTTAAATTTTATCGAAATATTTTTAGGTTTGTCATTAAATTAAATAGATTTGCGCCTGTGCAAACGTACACAGAATTTGAATGAAATGAAATATACATCTTTGTCGTGAGGGTTCATTTCCCTTGCACTATGGTAAAAAGGAGAAGAGGTTTCTGGTGCCCCATAAAACTTTCAACCCTTTTCCGCACAAAATCATTAGTTTTTGTTGCTAATAGAAAACGCAAAGGAGTTTTCTTCTCGGCACTGTTAAACGGAGAAAAATGGTGTAGTTTGGACACATTATAAGGCACGACAGCCTGTGCAAGACCATCATTTCAAGACAGCGTTAAAGGTGGAATTAGGAGAAAACGACAACACAAAAACTGTTTGGACAATGTCAAAAATTGGGCAGGAATGACTATACCGGAATTTCTGTTGACTGCCGTTAGTAGACCGCTGTAGAAAAGAGTTAGAGTGGCTTATGCATTCGGATCCACCATATGATTAGTTAGAGTGATGATGATGATGATGATGATGATGATGATGATGATGATAGAAAAAAGCCTTTGGCAAATCGAAATGTGTAAAAGCCAAAATGTGTAAAAGCCAAAATGTGTAAAAGCCAAAATGTGTATCCCTTTGAAGTCATTTTTATCGCGGCTTCTGTACTACATAATAGCCATACAAATTATCAATTTAAACCTTAAATTTGATCTTATCGAAGTGATATACCCTGAGGTAGTATAAACGTACACACACACATACACACACACACACACACACACACACAAACATATATATATATATATATATATATACATGTACGTATACACACACATATATATATAAGTATGTATACACATATATAAACTATATATATATATATATATATATATATATATATATATATATATATATATATATATAGATAGATGTATGTATGTATGTGTGTGGGCATAGTAAGGTTCAGCCTGTAAAGGCTCGAGAGCCACTCGGCAGAGAGGGTTACGTTTGGAGGCAGTTTGTTCGGATAGGAGTGGAAGATAACGGCTAACCTTAGACTTGAACAGGTTAAGATTGTAGTGTTAAGGGAAACATCCTCATGGGAGTCGTTTTCACAGAGCAATTGTTCGCGGGAAGAAGCCGTTCGGGTGGAACTTAATTCTCACCGATGGAATACGGTGGAAATATGGGTGGTTTGCTACAATGTAAATGGTATGGCGGGTCGGGGCTGTTAGAACTGACGGAACCAAGGAATGTAGTGAGAAACAAGTATATGACGGTGTATATATATATATATATATATATATATATATATATATATATATATATATATATATATATATATATATATACCTGTAACCGGAGGGAGAAGAAGAGGATTAATTAGAGGGATGGTGAAGTAGGGGATAGCGGCTCGGATTGAGTAATCAGAGAGCTGGAATTCCAGTCGACTCCAGATAAATAGCAGCGCAGACTGAGTTCTATACCTTTGGAAGGCCACTGGTCTAGGAGAATGGCAACTGAATTCAAAACCTGTGAAGGGTCGTTTGGGGAACAGGTTTCTGTATCCGGACCTCCAAAAAGTGTGGTTGGTTCTACACAAAACCTTGACCACTATAATCAAATCCTATGTGCTGGGATCTAGCAGTCGGTTCCTAGGAACGGAGCTGCTTAACCCTCATACATCGAATACGACAGGAGAGTCCATCATATATTAATATTTTATTTAAAAATATTATAAACATATATATATATGTGTGTGTGTGTGTGTGGGCATGTGTTTGTGTGTTTTTCTGTGCGTGTGTGTGAACATGTGTGCGTGTATGCTTCAGTGTATATGTGATTGTGCATGTGTGAGAGCATGCTTGAGTGTGCATGCATATATATATATATATATATATATATATAGTAAAAAAAAAAAAATCAGGTGAATCACTTTTATCGAACAGCAATCTGTATATATATATATATATATATATATATATATATATATATATATATATATATACAGTGAACAGCATGATATATATATATATATATATATATATATATATATATATATATATATATATATATATATATATATATACAGTGTTGTTCGATAAAAGTGATTCACCTGATTTTTTTACTAAATATTCTCTTATAAAAACATATATGGAGCATGTTGCTCAACTGCCTTCTCGAGAGCCTGTACTTTATAATGCTCCATAAGTTTTTCTATGGGGTTGAGGTCAGGAGATTGGGGCTCCCATTTCATAACACTCCCCTACTTCTCATCAACGTTTTCCTTCATCATTTTTTTTATTTGTGACAGTGAGCATTATCCTGCATAAAAATGAGCTTGGTGGGGGCGATTTGCACCCTTTCAGCAGAAGGGGGCAGACAAAATTCTCCTGTACTGCTCGCTCCTGAGGGTTTTTTTCAATAGGTTTTAAGAAACCATTTCGATGAAAAGAATAGCATCCCCAGAACATTGTACTGAACGGATGCTTGACAGTACTTATTGCTAAATTCAAAGAGCTTTCAAAGCTTCTTCGGATTTTAGATCGCGTATCCTCTGAATTTAGCTTAACTTTCGTTACATCGGAGAAGAGAACATTTAGTAAAAAAAAGTAAGTCACTTTTATCGAACAGCACTGTTTGTGCATATATATATATATATATATATATATATATATATATATATATATATATGTGTGTGTGTGTGTTTGTCTGTGCATGCATATATATATATATATATATATATATATATATACACATATGCATGCACACTCAAGCATACACACAATTAAGTTTGATTATGCAACTTCCGCAAGCTCCGTAACATTTTTAGACACCAACATTTGCATAGATGATAACTACAAACGACACTACACACTAAAATCATCGAAACCCACAACTATCTACATTCAAGTCTTCCCACTCTAAACACCTCAAGGAGAACCTTCCCTATTCACAAACACTTAGACTCAAAAGGATATGTTTCAAAAATGAAGAACTCAATAAACAAGACAGTAGTTGAAAAATTCATACGGAGCCTACCCATTTCGCCGTCTTGACAGGACAGACTGGCCGGGTGGTGGTAAGGGAATGGCAGAATTTATCAGTCTTAAAAGGAAAGAAGCTCCAAAAATTCAACGCAGATATTAACCTTATGACCCCAAATTAGTGTCATAAGAAAGATGAAGTGAAACTAAAGGCAGGCTGGAGAAAGAAGTTTTATAAACTTACACTGCGTCAGTTGAAATAGACTATACCCATACCCATGAGGTAATTTTGTATTTGTCTGTTGTGTAATATATATATATATATATATATATATATATATATATATATATATATATATATATATATACGCAAAATACTTTCGTAACATAATGACTGACAAGCAGATTATTAATCCGTACGGTGAAAATTATGTGGCAAGCCTTTTTGCGCCAATGCTTCAAGAGTGGATGTATGTCAAATTTGTCAATCAGTATTTTTACGTCTGGAATTTACTCTGATTTCAAAACCCACTACTGGTTTTATGGAGATACATTAAATTATTTCAAGTAACCCCACCAAGTAACATTGATATGTAATGCACATGGCGAAAACTGGCTCAAGGTTATATAGGAAAATTGAGTTTCGCCATTATTAATATTTATAAGGCTTAAATTGTTAATGAATATCATAGTTCAATATCATATCTTGCGTTCGATCGTTGGTGTTGATCGGTTATACATAGTTATTTCAAATAACGATAGTTTAGTCGGAGACAAGTCCAAATTTGGGAATATAAGAGTAAGAAGATCGTGATCTACATATATAACTGCATATAGCTATATATATGATTGTGTATTCATTTGCGTATACTTTTGCGTGCGTGCGCACTCTCTATGTTTCATTCCATGTGCTAGTATGCTCACAGTAACATTTTATGATTTCTTATATCATTGTGTTCATTTTCAGGTTTATTTAATTCTCATTTTGTTTTTTCTAAGCGTGGCATAAGGTCATGGAATTGTTTACTTCGCTTTTTTATTCTCCTTTTAGGAAGCCAGAACAACTTAACTACTGCGCAACTTGGCACGCGAAGTCTGACTTAGACACGACCAGAAACTCTACTAACGGAAGCATTCATTGTTCACACTGAAACTTTTCTTTCTTGTTTCTTTCTTGTTTCTTTCTTGTTTCTCAATGTCATATTGTTTGTTTCCATATGAATAAGAGATCGAGAATGCATTATATCAAGCACACTGATGTTGCGCGCTTTTGATAAAGAATACGCCTTTCTGCTTTTCATGATATTTTAATATATGTGCGTGAACATATATGTCATTTCATCTTAATTTCTATTACTTTGACTTGCATGTGCACATTCTCACATACATACATAGATACATGCGAAACTGAATATAAATATTTCTTCAATTCCTGAAACGAACATTGTCAAGAGACGCTGGAAAACAGGAAAAAGCCGCAGGACTAGTGTCAGTCATTTCTAGAAAAATATTTTTCGGGGCTAATTGTTTGCAGATGAGATGGAATTACTTAATTTTTTTTTATCAAGAATGTAAGCGACATTTTCGGTTTAGAATTCAACATTGAACGAGATCAGTGTCTCAGCCTAAGAGAGAATGAAAGAAAACAAAAGCGACGTATATTTATTTCCAGTAGACGTTTGTATATAAACAAACTTCGAAGGAAATATATACAATCAAGTTTCCAAGAAAAATACCAAAGATTGATATGGTATTTTTATATTAAAATATTTGCAAAGAATAGTTGATATGGTAGGTCTTGCTGAGAAGATATTAAATTTAGTACATTTTAAAAAATTAATTAAAAGTCCAGTTCACTTTTTATAAGAGGTACGCCACCATTGATAATATTACTCAATCTGTGGTTTATAGAATCATCTTTATCATCTACTTCTTGCCTGTTGTATTTCTTCAAAACGTAGGCAATGATGGCTTCTCTTGGTCCATTGCAATTAATGAATGGTAACTGCCTTTTACCGTAAATTATATCTACGTATATTTTCACAAATTACTAATTGATGATGTAGCTCTTTAATTACTTGTCATATCAATCTTGCTATAAAATCATAAACAATGCCTTCTAGCCTCGTTTTCAGTATGGAAAATTACCTAACAGTAGTTATGATCCAATTGTTCAGTTTACACTTCCTCTTGTATATACTGTGACCCTTAAGGATGATGGCAATCATGGCTCCACACAATTTCCTGTCTTTGTAGCTCTGAATAAATTTTGTCTTTTTGCTGTTTCACCCAAACCGTGCTCCGCCACCCACTCACTCAAGCTTGCCTGGTAGCTTATGCATCTCTTCTAACTTCGGCTTGTCCTGTGAGTATCCAAGCACCCTTGTCTCATTATGTACACGGGAAATTTCAACCGTCTCTTCCAGATATTAAGTATAAGTGTCATTTTTGCACCCATTGTTTCAAGAACTTTATCTTGCTCAAATGTTCGGTCCACGGTATTCTCAGAATCCTACTGTAGAACCATATATCCGTTGCTTTAAATCATTTCTTCATCTGTGAGGCGGTTGTCCAGCATTCACTTCCATATAGTAGGGTTGGTGCTACCTAACATTGTAGTACTCCTTTCTTTGTTTCAAACGATTTTTTTTCTGTTTTTACTACTTTGCACAGCTTCTGGAAAACATCTTTTGCTCTGTCAATGCGGCTTCGGATTACCGTGGCGCATGTTCCGTTAATAAACATCACAGATATCTAAACCATTGCACCTGATTTTTTTCGGCATCTCCAGTCTGTAGTTTGCAAGTCAGTCTGTCTATTTTGCTAACAACCACGTATTCGGTCGCCTTTGCTGATGCTTTGCCATTTCTTCTCGCTTTCATTCGCTACTTTACATAGGAGTTATTGTAGTTTCCTTTCTCTGTCAACTATCAACACTGTGCTCATAGTAGTAATAGAAGAAATTGAAACTTGATAAAACAGTGAGATCAATTTCTTTCATCAGAGCATTTATTAGTTCATATAGTTACCATTAAAGGGACAGAATATATTGAACGTAGCGAAAGCTGTAGTCGTTTTCAGTACATTATTTAAGCTTTTAGAAGTATTTATTTTATTTAGGCCGAAGTATTAATCAGCTGTAAACGCTATTTTAAAAAGAAACCAAAACAGCATAAAATACCTGTATGAATAAGTTCATAGAATATCCAATGTAATATATATTTTTTGATTTCGAAAACGTATTTTTATAAACAGACTAGAAGGAACATTTTTCATCATTAAGAATTGTAATTATTCTGAGCCTAATATACTTTTTAAACAATCCATAAATAATTCTGATTGTTAGAGAAACATTTTAATGTCCACACGTTCTCTCCTTCGATTAGTTGTAAAGGATAATTTTCTATATTATGAAAAGGATCAATGAATCGTGTGAGCTCTTAGTTCCATCCCAATATAACAGCAGGCTACTGACATAGACGCTATTTTGTGTCTTAAAAATAATCACGTTTAAACTAACTTCCAATTAAATATTTGTCTGACAAATGTAGGCTTAATAAACCGGACAGGATATCACCAAAGTGAAATATTTACCATTTATTATAAAGCATATCTTTAGTTCCGATATTTTGTATTTGAAACTATTTAAATTAAATGGTCCGATTGTAAATACAGGGAACAACATTTTTAATGTTTTTTTTTTGTTTGTTTGTTTTTTATCCACTTGATTTTTCTTTACGCACGACATATGTAAGAATCTGAAAATATTGCTTTATATCATTTTAAAGAGATGTAGTGCTCATAATATTAACACAATCACAGATCAATTCCTGATTTTATAAAGAGTTAGATGTATTTTGTTTTTGTTTGCAAATGTCACATTTTCAAATGTCCTTACGAGATTGGACTAAAAATATCATATGCTGACTGAAGAAAAAGTGATATTAAAGCTGTAAAATCGTGCAGTGGTTCATTTTAACTCTTCTTATTAATAATTGAATTGATTCTTTCCATGAAAACTGAAATCTGACTGATTTAATTTGGCTTAGAATATAACTAGTAGTGACTTCTGTTGAAACTGAATTAAATGTGTCATTGTCTTGTTATCTATTAGCTGAATTAAGGAGGTTTAATGAGATTCTTGAAGATGACCGAAGATCTGAACGTCCTGCAACTGTCACTACTGAGGAAAACATTGGTCGTGTTCATCACATGTTGATCGATGACAGGCGATTGACGATAAATCAATTAGCCAATACTATTAGCTTATCCCGTGTGAGAAGATGTTGAGTATAGAGTTTATCACTTTGAGCCGAAGATGAAGGAAAACATCAATGTAGTGGACACACCCCTCCTCACCTGCTCCAAAGAAGGTCAACGTCTTTTCTTCTCCAGGGAAGGTGATGGACTCAGGTTTTTGGGATGCAAAAAGTATTATGTTTATTGATTATCCCCTGAAGTTTCACACCTTCTATGGAGAGTAATATGCCAACTTGATGAGGTACTTACAAGAGGTTATCAAGACTTAACGCCCAGGGAAACTGACGAAAGTTGACTTGTTTCAGCAGGACAATGCTCCAGTACACAAGTCTTTTGTTTCAATTGCTTCTGTGCGTGACCATGTTTTGAACTGGTTGATCTTACTCTCTATCATCGGTTCTCCAACATAAAAAAAAACCTTTACATAGGAACCATTATCGCAGTGATGTTGACGTCATATCCACTGTTGATGACTTTTTACTAACTGGATGAATAGTCTTCTTTGAACAGTCAGGTCTGACTTTAGCCTGAAAGAAAGAATTTTGTTATTAAGAGTTGATACGAATGCTTGCAATATTTAACAGCACTAGTATCACTCCTTTATTGTCCACCAATGAACTTTTCAGTCCAGCTTCGTATCTGGAAAGAAACAATTCAGTTATTAATAAGAACAGTTGAAATATATGCATGCAAGATTTCACAGCACTTACATCACTCGTTCATAGTTAGCCGATGAACTTTTCAGCCCACCCGCGTATGTTTTTATTGGCATTCTATCAATTAGTCAAGAGGGAAATGGCTAATTGAAAAATGGGTATTATAACAGGTTGGGAGAAAAAGGATTATTGTATCATTGACTTAAATATGACAAATATGAGTGACATTTATTATGTGGTAAAAGTTTGTTTCTTTATCAGAAGATTTATAAAAAGAATTTCAATCTTTGGACATTTATTTTTTACGTTTATATTGGCGGGAAAATGCAAGCTTTAAGCATTCATTTGCTAGATTTTAAATGTGTATACCGTACCGTGACGCAGAGAACAGTAAATATATTAAACAAATTCGACACCTTACTATGTACATTATTTGGTTTCAATATAGCAAATAAAATCAGTTCATTTGTCAATTAATTCGTTCATTTTATTTTGAGTCATTTTGAAAGAAGGGAAAACAGACATGATTCATGTATTCGCATAACGTCCAACTCTGACTGCTTTGGCATTTTAAAAATATTTTTGAGATTTCATAGTTGGTCGTTATTCCGGGTGTTGTTAAACAAGCAATCGTTCAATGGGGAATAATTCTATTTAGAAGTAGATTTGCAAAATGTTAGAACCATTCTCAAATTAATCTTAGTGATAGAAGCAATAATAATTAACATATTAACGATAATTATTCCCCAGGGAATGACATTCTATTTTAGAATATCCGTTTGTCTATAACACTGATTTTATATGCGTTTGTTGATGGCGATGACATTGTTACGCGTTATAAAACTGAAAGCTTTGGCCTCGCTGTGCACGACAGTAATTCGTATCTTGAGCAGATTTTAGCAATTTTCTTCACCGACTGACATACGCATTCTACAGAGAGCGCACCCACTCGGTAAATCGAAAATGCTCTTCTTCAAGACAGAAATAGCTTCACGCCGGCTTAAACCCAGCAAAGGCCGTCACGCCACTACAGTCCCTTACTTCGTTTTACTTATTTTCCTGTAAAGTTTATCCATCCGAATAATGCTTCTGTCGACCTTGTTTATCTAGGCTGACCGAAATCGAATCAA
This sequence comes from Acanthosepion pharaonis, assembly GCA_903632075.3. NCBI lineage: Eukaryota > Metazoa > Mollusca > Cephalopoda > Sepiida > Sepiidae > Acanthosepion > Acanthosepion pharaonis. The sequence goes on along the minus strand of CAHIKZ030000613.1, from coordinate 2,179,034 downwards.
GAAAAGCATCTTCCTGCACTTTCATAAAACTCTTTCACGTGGATGCATGTGTTCCGTGCATTGATAATAACGACCGGGTCTCGCTTCATGCCCGCCTGGGCATGTACGGTTCAAATTCGATGTACATTGAATGCGTACAGTCCACGGAACACTTTAAATATGATGTGATTCACGCTAAGTTTGATGGCTGTCATGACTGACAATAGTTTTGAGGCATGACCAAGGAAAACGATCTAGTCATTAATGAGAGTCATCCCGATAAGATTCTGGTCAGTCCGCATATACATACAAATACACGACGTTTCTTCCGGTTCAAAATGCATCTATATAATGCGGCTCAATAGTGTTTTACACACTTAGTTAATTCTTCTGGAGAGAGATTGATCCATTGATCAATAGAGAATTGATTTTCACATAACTTCCGTTTAGTGTTGATTTCTTTCGCGGAATTTGGAGAAGCGCTACAAAAAATAAACATGATATAAAAGAAATAAAATACTTAAATATTTAAATATGGATATTTTAGTATTTGTTTCAATTTTTCAGTTGAACATTTTTAATCAGATTTACGCCAAACAACTGTGTGTGTAAGAATTAGAAAGCAGAAACATTACTAAGAAGCAAAAAATAATAGAAAAGTAATCAGTAAGGCAGTATTTAACGATAGACATTGCATTTAATTTTTTTAAGACCAAAGTTAATTGTAAGGCATACACCCGGAAGAGAGTCCCACAAGCAAGAAGTTATCATAGAACTTATGGTTACATCTGGTCAGTTCAGCCGTAAATTGATGAAACCTTTTTGTCAATCTCGTGCTGCAATTAAATTCATAAAATCTAGGTACATTTGTAAAGAGCGATATTTAATTGTATAAAAAATACAAAATATAGCACAAGGTCAAACTGAGGAATTTGATTCTCACTGTACACGCGATATTTATGACGTTTTCTCATCAGAGTTTAGGAAATGCTAGTTAAGTTTCATTTATTTGGGAAAGATATCAGAATAACACAGAACTCATACTGGAAGCAAACCGCCTCTATCCGGAGAGAAAATGAATCTTCACTAAGACGTGTTAAACTTTTACATATTAGCAAACCTAACAAAATGAGAAGTCCTATCATGATTTATTTCTAGCGGCAACAATCTTATCAACATAAAATATGCAGATGATACGGTGTTAATAGTAGGCACGGAAGGAAAGCGAGAAAAATGATTATATATCAATTGTAATTTGACAGAATGTATCATCACCAGTAAAAGGGACTGTACAAAATACGAATTACACATTACAGATAACAAAGTCAAGCAAATACAACAAAGTAAATATCTAGGAAAGGTTTTAACCGGGGATGATAAATGTGACACCGAAATCCGTAAAGCTTTTGGGATAACGAAAAGTGTCTTCTAAAAACTAATTATTATATTAAAAAAACAGAAAAATTCCGTTAGAAACAGAGAAAACTGCATTTAACTGTTATATAATATCAACCTTCCTAGTATATGGCGGTGAATGCTCGTCAATCAAAGATGAAGTATTTGGAGCAACAAATATGTGGTTCTACAGAAGGATGTTTTGGATAGCGTAAACTTAACATGTGAGCAGGGTAGAACTTTTAGAAAGAAACTAAACAAAAAAGATACTTATATTTAGCATAAGAAATAGTTGATATGTTTCGGGGAGATTATGAAAAAGAGGACTTGGAAAACATGATACTCACATGACATATTGAACGCAAAATGGACAGATCAATGATACACATGACCTACCTAACAGACTTATGTTAATGGTTGGCAGAACAGGCAGTTAAGAAAGATAGCAAAAAATGACACAATTTATTATGCGTTACAAATGACAGGAAATTGTGGAGAGCCATCATCCTAAAAGTACACGGTACATAGAACCTTTTTTGTTACAAATATATTTTGTATTTAAGCCAGTTTTCCTGGTGTCAGTGATTGCAATAGGAGTCCATATTAGATCTTGTGTTCTAAAGTGCTGATGAGCACAAACTCCCGAGATGCTAATGGCCACATTTCCTATTGTTCCGACTTTAGTCAAGCTTTGTTTTCCTCTTAAGTATAGAGCGAGTTTAAAAAAAATGTCAGATCTATTTTGATGCAAAACCTTTATAGAAACTTCTGCTTTGCTTCGCTTACTTTGAGACTAATTTAAATGTCTACTGGTATTTATTAAAGAAGTTATTGTTTGAAAACACAGAACGTTTTGTTTTTCTACAAAAAATAACGTTTCAAAATATAAATATCTCAAAGAAACAAGATATTTTATAATATTTTTCACGGCCAATGTTTTGTTTTCTTTATCTTTCGACTAGATTCTTTTTGTAACATTAAACTATTGCCTCGGTTGTCTGTGTATATCATCTCGTACGTTTGGAAACGTGAAAAACTTTTTTTTTCCTTTCTTTTGATTATACTTAGTATAAGTCTTTAAAAAAATGTCCAAGTAATATATAGATTTTAAAATATATAATTGGGTTGTTTCGTAAAAATCAAAATACACTCGGGGAAAGAAAAACAAACAAGAAAACAGACAAGATGAATTCAGTCGCCTATCTTTTTTCACTTTGTGCGATCAAACATTGATTTACCTCGCAACTATTTGCAATGGCGTATCTCTTATGTTTCTACTTACAGAACTCTAGCCGAAGCCTTCATGCTTAATCAAATCAGAGGCGAAACTCCCGTGGCAAATTTCCGAGTAAAGAAAAGAATCAAACAGAAAAGGAAATAAAAATTAATCAAAGATGCAAAAGAAAAGAAGAAAACAAAAGGATACAGTCGGAGAAGATATCCTTGACTGTGAATCACAACTAAAGCCCGTCGGCTAACTAGATTTGACAAACTAAGCCGGGATTTCGAGAACAATTGAGAATTGTTTCTCTAACGGCATATCAATTTTTTATGGTTCATTTAATGCCAAAATTTACTTTTCTTGGGGACATTAGTAATTTCTTACAAAAATATAATACGGGTAATATTTTTCTTTCCAAAATGTATTCCTGGTAATTTTATTTTTACTATGAAAATGTATTGCTGATATCTTTACTATAAAAATATATTTTTATACTTTCATAGTGTTTTGACTCCCGTTTGAGGGTTAACCATTTCCTTATAGTTGGGACCCTAACAGGCGCTACCACCCAGGGGAAGGGTGGATCTGGAAATAGCAACATTTAAAAGATGGTTCCAAGATAATCAAAACCTCTTGATGCTGCTGGATGTAGTTTATCATCATATCCAGGAATCCGAACTAATTTAACTTTAATATCAAGAAAATATCCATTGTTACATATACCATCAGGGAATGAGTTAAAAATGATAAATATTTTATTGAAACATATAATCCATCCTTTATTCAATAGTTGACACTTATGTTCTGCAACCTAAGAGATTAATGTCTTTCGTAATTGTGAATTTCTCAACTAGTCATTTTTAAATCGAGTCATCCCAAGCAAGGCAATAAAGCCACCAAGACGCAAGGGGGTTACTGGGCGTGGAAGGGTTAGAAACGGGAACATTACTAAAGAGCAAGAACAGAGGAAGAGTAATTAGGAGGATAGCAGATAGTGATTGACATTACATTTAAATTTTTGCAGAATAAATTTGGCTGAAAAGTATGCAGCCTGAAGGGAGTTCCACAGGCGAGAATTGAAACAGTTAGCATTAGAATTTGCGGTTAAATTTTGCCAGCTCAGCTGTTAATTGGTGAGACTTTAATGCTAGCCTATTACTGCGCTTAAATTCGAAATGTCTACGCACTATAGCGAAGAGCTCACTCGAGCAATTACCATTTATAGAAAAGGCAAAGGGTGGCATGCTTACGGCGGTGAGAAAGAGAGTAAAGTTAAGACACCAGATCGAGGCCAATAGTATTGCTGAGTCTTCTTTCGGTTTTATCAAAGTGATCTAGAGATATAGATATATAACTATAGAGATATAGATATATATATATCTCTATATAAATATATATATATATATATATATATATATATATATATATATATATATATATATATATGTCTATGATATATATCTATATAGATATATATATATAACATATAGATATATAGATATATAGCTCCTGCTATATCTAGAGGTATAGCAGGAGCAACGGACCATACGTGGCAGCAGTATTTTAAACATGGATAAATGGTAAGCTTATAGATAGGTATGATGAACTCTGGAGAGAAAAACCGTCGAGCACGAGAGAAAGAACGTACCCCACCTGGCAAGTGACGTAATTTTTACTATAAAAGTAGGATGTTTTTTAACTTTTATGATTAGTTCACAGCCAAACCACAATCACTCCTGCATATTCAGATGTTACTGCTCATAGGAATCATTTCAGGCTATACCAACATGATAGTCGGATCTTAACGGGTACATCTTTCTGTCTGCTCACAAGTATAAGCCTGTCTTAAATTGAGCTAAGTTTTAGTTTGCTTATAGAATGAGGGACCGTAAGATTTCTCACAAGATTTGTTCTCGTGATTACTGGCGGCTCTGTAAGCGCTGGTTAAAACATGGTTGAGTACTAGAAGTCCATCTCTATTGTGTTAATAATTTCGTCCAATATATATATATATATATATATATCCATACAACTGAATATATATATATATATATATATATATATATATATATATATATATATATTATATATTCATGGATATAAGTTTGTGAACCAGGGTTTCACGCTTTTCGATCCTCAGACAAACTCAGAGTTCGTCTTATGATTGACCCAGGGTCACAAAATCATATCCATACAACTAAATGTATCAGCTCTATCACTGATATTGAGCGCTTTTCAATAAGTACTACGCATATAAAATAATATATATATATAAGATACGTATATATATATATATATATATATATAAGATATATATATATATATATATATATATATATATATATATATATATATATATATATATATATATGGACATCCCATTATCAGGCTCCAATAATTCACCTCTTTCGAACTGCGGATTGAATTTACCCGCACATATTATATAGTGGCTAAATATTTTATAGAATCATCTATGTATTGCAAAGAACTAATTACACAGAAGTGGTTCATAGAAGTTATCTAAACAGAACTACCAAGATTTTGTCTTCAGAGCTGTCCTTCTTCCTAAACTGGATGTACGTGTTATGTAAGAGATAGCGAGTCGGAATGCGAAATCAGAGTATCGATTTCGAATTTTAGTCAAGTTCGTTATATTTACGAACGACCAAATGGCAAGAGAAATTGAAGATATGGTGGAAATAAAATGCTATTCCTTTATCTAAAACTATGTTAGAATTTGTGAAATCTTCTCATTGGAAATTAGTTCAAAATATTTTTACTATTTGATTTTATGCTGTTTGCAAAGAAGTTGGTTTCACTATGAGACACCATTTAAAAATGATCAACAGAACGTGCCAGTAAAATGAAATTTGTTTTTATTTTTGCCTCTGTTAAATATTACTATTCCTCTTTGTGCCACTTCAGAGTTGGAAAAATATTTTGCCTGTTTTCTATGACAGGATGTCTTCTTTTTAGGCTCTGACATTCTGTATAATTATTTGAAATGTTCTACCTTTACAGCGTAAACATTAACGCGAGAATCTTTTGTGTTCTGTAACAATGAATTTTAACTTTACGTGTGATTTTAGTTTTCGTCTTAAAAAGCAGGAAAGATGCTCGTCATTTAACAAAGTCAATGTCTAGGAAAATGCGAAGCGTAGACAAAGAGAAATACTCTGTTGAAAACTATAAGCTTTGTTATAGAAACTGGTTATTTTTCATCTTGTGTCACAGATTTCTTTGCTCCTTCAGAAGGAAAACAATCCTTTGTTTTTCTTCAGCCATTAATGTCAACCGTGCCATTTTGGGGTCACATCAGGCCACGAGTTCTTTCACCCATTATATCTTAATGGCAACACATTTCAATTAGTTAGGTTCTATACGTGATGCACACTTAAGCGATCATGTATCTTTACATGACTGACGAGGCAGATTTTTTCCCGCAGTAGGTTGCCATTTCTTTCTGCGGTAGACCAGTTGCCACCCAAGTCTATAGAAGGAAAACAATCCTTGTCAACCGTGACATTTTAGGGTCACATCAGGTCACAAGTCGCTTTACTCCCTAAAATTGTAGTGGCATCAAATCTACTAGAATCATAATAGCATTGGTGAGCTTCTTCAGGATTCTTTTGAATTCAGAGTATCTTTCTACAAGTCTAAGTTCCCCCCGATAAGAACCTGATTTCCCATGCTATCCTCTACATTTCTAAGGGCGAGATCAGGCTCAAAATGAAGTAATAATTGCTATATTTAGGTGGAAGATGTCTTGTCCTCACTTTCCCGTCTTGATAGAGGTCAAAAGCGTCTCCAAGTTCTTATTGAAGAACAATTATTTCCACACTCTAGTCGCTCTTTCACATGTCGGATGTGGCGAGTCTCGCACTTCTCTATTGCCACTGCCGTGAATTGTTCATTTGATTCCGCCTTCTTTCCTGAGGACTGTAGAAGAACACTCAACCTGTTGCTACGAAAATTAAGAGAACTGAATATTTAACTAGAAATAAAAATCACTTATAGTTATTACTCTAAAAATTAAAAAAAATACATATTACTAATTAATATTAATTTTTTGGTATATTTAGGCCTCAAGGTTTCGAATTAATACAAAATACTTGAAGCTACAATTTGTTTGTGCTGAGAAAGTTCACAGGATATACCTTTTTTTAACTATCAAGTGCTTTTAGCAAATAAAACTGCGCTAAATGCCAATAATTGCGGCAAGTAATTAGTAGAAAAGTAAGCTTTCTACTCTATAAACGCGACCTCGGTAAAAGGTTTTGTTTGTAACAACGGCTGTCCTCTTATTTATTATTTATAGTGTTGAATTAGTTTCATAAATAATTAAAGTATTTTCTAGATAATGAAGATGAAAGCTTAGCTTTTACCATTTATTCAGAAAATGTTTTGCACAGCATTGTTATTGCGTCGAATAAGGTTAATGATTAGAATATGAAAAGGTGAATTCGTGATCTTCCCTTCTTTTTTCATAGTATAAAGAAAGGGACAAAAAATTTAAAAAAAAAAATGCTATGTGCTATACACGGCTGAAGAATACACTGCTTTATTATTTTGAGATTAGTTTTTCAGTATTGATTTCTTTTTATTTTCATGTTTCAGCCTCATGTGTCCGGGGTAGTTCAAATTCAGAAAATTACTCTGCGAAAACGTCATGTAGTTTAACTTTTATAATTGTCATGCCCTTTGCCTTATATTCTATGTTCTTGGAAATGTCCTGTTTGTGTAAATGTACTACAAAAAATTAATTAATAACATCTAAACTCGTTATCATTAATAACGCAAGCGGTAAGAAAAAGCATCTACACTACACCAACTTTATTTACTATATTTATTGCCCAAAGGAACAGGAGAATAGCATCTCCTATGATGTCCAAACTATAATATCGTACGTCGAACATACAACAAATACTCTATCCCGTACATTAACCTGATACATTGCGGATCATTTGGAAATTCGCGCTTAGATTAATAAAGGACAATGGTTAATAAAATCTCAACTAGCATAAGACAAATACTCGTAAACATGCAGTCAAAATATATAGAGAAGCTAAAATGACACCAGATATATAAAGTGCTAATCATAAAAAAGTCATTTTGAAATAGCATTGAAGTGCCGGTTTTAAGTAGTTTTAACCAATGAACGATATGGCTTACTGCTACGTGCGCTTGACATCATTAAGTATTTGAATATTTGAAAGAAAACATATACATATACACACATCGTTAAGATGACCAGAAAGGACTTGATCAAAGCATTAAAATATTATCTATATTAAATGAACACATACATAGGCTCCCTGTTACAAAAGGAAATATTAACTGAAATATATGTTGTTTTTTTTTAATTGATGTATGCATATATATATATATATATATATATATATATATATATATAGCAAAAAATCAAAAATTACCTCTTGTTGGTATAGTCAGTTTCAAACCGGCGCAACCTTATGCCAGCCTTCTTCAGCCCTAGACTGATTGTCTAGGAATAAGGGGCTTTGCATTTAGTTTAGATAGCAGTCAAAGAGATTCATTTTGGTCATAATTTATTTCGTGAACATCTATATATTCATCTCTTCAGACCGAAAAATAACATTTACTAAGAGATTCCGGTCTGAAGAGATGAATATATAGATGTTCACGAAATAAATTATAACCGAAATGAATCTTTTTTTTCCTTGATTATTATTATTATTTATAGTCTAGCTTGAGCTCTCTCTGGATTCCTACCAGCCACAATTTGGTAATATATATATATATATATATATATATATATATATATATATATATATATATATATTATACTGAAGTATTTGAACAGATTCATCAATCTTTTTTCACTATCAAATTAACAGATTATTCCGTTTTTCCGAACGTTTCTTACTTTGTAAAAAATCATTTCACCGGTTCGTATAAATCACCATTTTCTTATAATTTGCTTCAATAAAGTGAATATTTGTCCAATGTTTTGCAAAGTAAATTGCTGTGTTTAATCATCTTAATTTGTCCGAATGTCAGAATTGTTCAACCTTAATTTTAGACATTTTTTCCTTTCATGTTATTTGCATTACTCCTCATCAAAATTTATTATGCTTTTTGTTTTTTTTGTTTTTTTTTAGTAGAGAGATTAACTTGAGTCATAGATCGTAAATGATAAATAAGCTCCCTACTTTGTATAAATTTGTAACTTTTATCATTGGAAGGTTGGTGAACCGTAAATATACTTCTCCAATTAGGCTAATAAAATGTTATCCATCAGGGGGTGGTCTTTCAAATTATTTATGTAAATATATTCTATCTTTTGTGCACGAGTCGTGTAACGAGTTTCGGTACAAACAGCGGTAACTGTGAGACGAATTCAAATCCGGGGCTAGTCTCTTGTTTTCACTTTCGCTCAAAAGTCCTTGAGATAGGCATGAATTCATCTCATTTCCTCTAAGCTCACATATTAAATAGCAGGATTGACTGGGTTCTCTCTCATCTCGGTTGGCAAACTGTCAAAATTCTGAATTGCAAACGGTAAACCGCTCTATTTTCTTTCCCTATAAGGCATTGAAAATCTCAAACGATAAACAAAAGAAATATGTACAGGTGGCTTCAAAAATATTTACTCTTTTACAATCTACGCCATTTTTCTTTGTTTACAGTACCCTAATAAGTACATGATTTGTTACCCATGATTTGACTTGGGATTGTTAGTGGAGTGGTTTCCCGTTGCCTTCTCCATGGTAGTTTATGCAGACACCACCTCTAGTTAGATGGCTGTTGACTCAGAGAGTTCCTCCGCGCGTTGTTAGGTATTGTTTTACGTCCTACTACCTTGCTAACGAACCGCCTCATTCGTTACTTGGAGTGGGATAATCGGTTTATTCACCGACATTTCGACTGGAATACTGACCGAAAAGTGGGGTGGTTCTTAAATTAAATTTTAACTTAGTATAAGTCCCATTGTTCCTTACTTAAACAATATGCGATTATCGGGCATTGTGGAAAAACGCTTCTTTCAACTTACACATGACACATCGTGTTCAATTCTTGCAATACTTGAAACAAATGGTCATTTAGCGAATGGTTACAGATGACTTTAGTAAGAAGCCATTTTCATTTTCAAGGACCACCGAGCTGTGTGGGGGTAGTGTGAAATTAGATATCATTCTTCCCTGCCCAACAGTTGAGTCTGGAGACTTGTGTTTCAATAAAATAAGACAAAGGGAAAAATACAAAATATATTTCCTCATTTTTCGTCGTCTTCTATCTAGCAATGAACGCCTTGAAGTTAAGGTTTCTAGTATTTGTAAGCGTTTTTCAACAGCTTATGTAAAATAATATTTGACATTAGTGATAATTATTTGTCAGATATTTACCGGGAGGGGGTCTTCAACCAAACCAGCATAAATAAATCATTGCTCCAAAAAGACTATATATATATATATATTTATATATATATATATATTGTAATGATCTGCTATTCATAGTAGAAGCGGGTTAAATGTCAATATTAATGCATTTATAGATATAAATGTCGGAAATATAGTAATATACACTGCATCGTGACAGGCAGATCAATACTCCCTTAACGGGCTGTCCATATATATATATATATATATATATATATATATATAATAATCTTCTATTTATAGGAAAAGGGTGTTAAATGTCGAAATTAGTGTCTTTATAGATATAAAGAAAAGTAAATACTTGAAAGAGTTTTACATTATTTGACAATTCATTGTCAATATAATTAATTTTCATTCGCTTTTATCATTGTTTTTATCAGGTTTTACAAATAATAATAATAATAATAGTATTAATAGTAGTAAATGTAATAGTCGTGTGTTTCCTGAAGACTTAAATTAGCATACTATTAATATTTTTATTAATTTTCCATCGCATTGTCAAGTGCTAAATCATCTCATTAAATTATGTTCAGAAATATAATTTACCTTATGGTATTAACACCTTTCATGACATGTAAAAATAAACATTTGAAAATTGACGTAACATCAGTTTCAAAAGCTAAAGAATTCCAAACTTGAATTTCTACCGTCATTTTCTTTATCACTGAATAAGTTCGAAATATTAAAAATATTGAGCCATTTCTTACGAGCAGCAAACAATTTTGTCGATGTTTCATTTAACTCTTCTTATTTCTAATGGTTCTTCTCAAATGGATTTGTTGGTAATGGCTGTTATTATTATTCAAGTGCCAAATCTTCGCGCCACTCGTGCTCCAGACTTGCGTGTTAATTGCTACTAGCAGCTTATTAGTCAACTGAAGATGTGCTGAAAGCGAGGTTCACTTTGACGATAATGGCGGTTGTATGAAAGGTTGATTAGGAGTGATAGTATCAGTCTTAAGTGACCGCTGATGTCAAATGGTAGCTGCTTTTGTCACAGCTCTCGTAAAAGCGATACACTCCGATGATTAAGGACAATGGAAACAGAGCTGAACTCCACAATAAACGCTGAGATACCGCGACAGAAAGCACTCGGAACCAATCATTTGGCGCCAGATGTTAATGCTTTTAATCAAACACGATCCTTCCATTGAAATAATGTCCAACATTAGTTCATCTGCAATTTCATCAATTCTGACGCCAGCCAATTTTAGTATTGAATGATGAGTTTTATCTGTTGTTTCGTTTATATATTTGTATACTGCAGTAGAGAAGGAAGAAAGTGTTTAAGCTCTCAGGCTTGTGTGACTGTTATACTATTATCAGATTGATAAATAACATACGCAAAATTATATACAATGACATATATATATATATATATATATATATATATATATATATATAACCGCAAAAATCAGTACAATAAGTTCGAATTACAGTTAAGATTATTAATGATCACGTTGCACAATGCTCTTTGAGAACATGAATTCACTTCTTCTCGAAGTCATATCCAATGCTAC
>CAHIKZ030000613.1:2162500-2165000 GCA_903632075.3 Acanthosepion pharaonis | reverse complement strand
TTCTAGAAAAAATATGTGTATTAAGTGTATGTTATCTTTTATTTTTTGAGGAGTGTGTGAATGTGTATATAGTTTTGTGAGTGTGTGTATAAACGTGAGACCTCAACAACCCTGCAAGCATGTCTCTCTTATATGGTTGAGAAATTATATATATATATATATATATATATATATATATATATATATATATATATATATATATATATATTATTTTGGAATGAAAACGATGATGATATCTACCTTAGTCTATCATGGACATTCACAAATATAAAGAATAGCACATGTCATTTGAAGAGAAAATGAGGATATAATCATAATGTTGACATCACACCCTAATTTTAAAAAATCACCAAAATCCATAATCAATGTTGGAATGAGAAATGGCAACTACTGGACCTATCATGAAACCATCTTCCTGCAAAAATTGTTTTAAGAGAAATATTTTATTAAAAAAATTTGAACCGACCTTGGCAGGGTTAATATCATCATTAACAGAATCTTTAATTTCGATTGCTGATAAAAAAAAAAACTATTTCAACTCTCTAGCACTTTTTTTGTAATAAATATATGCCTATGTATGCAAGAAAATAAGCTGTTACATTATTATTTTAATGTGTATTTATACGCATGTCACAACGGTATATGCCTGGCCATATATATTTGACGATGTGTCTCTCTCTGTACGTGTGCGTTTGGGTACTGCTGAGTGATATTTTGTGTCTCTGTGTGATTCTGTGCCTGTGTCCAGTGCAGACTAAATAGCGTGTCTGGGTCTGAATTTGATTAGGATTTTCTTTGTGAATTTTTGCACATCACTGCATACTGTCTGTGAGCGTGTGTATGAGTGTGTGAGTGTGTATGCGTGTGTGCGCGGCTGTGATTGTACGCATGTTGAAATAAATCTTTCTGTACACTTCATCTTTCTACTGAAATGTGTTTGTCTTTCGTTGCGACAACCGCCTTCCTTCAACTGTCATGATTTCCGGAAATATGGAAGACAAATATTTCCATCGAAATGAATCGCGGTCAAGATTGTTTAATGAAAAAGACCTCGAGATAAACTTGCTGTCCATGTAAATAATTGCACACGTACATCATCATTTGTGTGTCTGTCTGTTTGTCCCAGAAAGTGTGTATGTGTTTGCATTTTTTTCCTTCTTTTTTAATTCTTCAACTATTTGCTAACAAAATACATTTTTTCAGTAATTGTGGCGTTTTCAAAGATAATATCATTTCAACGGAGCCGTTTAAATAAATATATCGAGTGTCGTTCTTGTGACAGCGAACTCAGTTATTTTAGAAGGAATAATCTAGTGAAAGTGAATTTAAAACTAACGAAAATATCTGTCTATATTTCTTAAATGAGGTATTGTAATTATTTTTATTGTTCGGACTGTTGTTTTCATCTTTATTGTCATGTTCACGATGTTTCGGCCGTGGTAAGCTCTGTCCTTCTTCACATGATTGGAATTTCAAACTCAACCCTTTATTTCTTCCGTCCGGGGAATGACGATAAACTACATCCGCGTCCTGGGTAAGACGATAAACTACGTCTAACAGCAAGGCCTCTGATAATACGTTTTTGACAAAATAATATTACCAGCTATATGTTTTTGAAAAAAATAATATTACCAGCTTTATGTTTTTGAAAAAAATAATGTTACCAGCTATATGTTTTTTTTTGAAAGAATAGTGTTGCCGGCTATACGTTTTAGAAAAAATATAATATTACCAGCTATACCTTCTTGAGAAAAAAATATTAAAAGAAATAGATTTTTGATAAAACAAAAATATTACCAGTTAAAAAGTTGCCGGCATTAAATGATCCAATGAGGTTGATATGCCGTAAAAGAAAACAAACTTTATCTCGTCCAGCGAGGTAGATTGTTCTAGTTCCACGACTCTTCCGGGTGTCTCAGCTATCACACTTTAACTAAATTCTCCAAATATTTGGTTCACAATGCCGTAGCCAGGTATTGAACTCACAGCTCATTTTGTGAAGTCACTGGATCCAACCACTTTTACCCACTGGGCCATGTGTCCTGAAAAAAGAACTGAAAGCATTCGATAAAAGCTTCTGACTTGAATACACAAGCGCCCATAATTGTAATGGAATAACTAACCTAATGATAGAAGAATTAGCAAAATAGCTACATATATATCTACATAAACATCACTGAGTGAAGAAGATCCCTCACAGAGACTCAGAAATTGGCATGTAAAAAAGAGATATGGAGGGATATGTTGAAGTGCTTAACTGCATAGTGATACTACGACCAGACCTAGTCATGGAACTGATGTTGAAAATTATCATTGATATGATTGGATACCTGCAATAGGGAAATAGTCGACGGGGTAATTTTTGTGATTTGACACACTGAAATGCATTCATAGAAAAAAATTAATTATTAATTCATACTGTCTCATGTAATTTCCACGTTTTATTCTTCCAAAGGCACGTGGCTGAGGGATTAGAATTTCCCTTTCCTACCACGAGACA